>JAOTOM010003414.1:52500-155120 GCA_034440615.1 Ashinkailepas kermadecensis
AAAGCGTACCGAGTCTGGCAAAAAATGCGGCAGGGCCGTAAAACATGCGGTGCAACTATAAATAAACACTCCGGAAGGTAAAAATACTACGTGGCCTCGAAGCACAGCGGGGTCTGGAGGCCGCATGGGGCCTCAAAACAGGCTGGGGCCCTTAAAAGTCGACATTGTCGTAGAAAAGGAACAAAAAGACCGGGCACTCAATAAACACATCGGGGTCTGCGAAAACGCACCGATACCTAAACAAATATCGTCGGTGCACAACAAAAGCAACAAAACTCTTTAAAAAAAAGAGCCGAGGTCGCAAAAATGTGCCGGACCCATTACAATAATTGGTTGGAGCCCTAAAATACATCCGTCGACGAAGAAAAACGCAAAGGGTCCAAAAACGAACACCTAACTAGGGCCTCTGTTCGGTAGCCAATCTGGAAGCGTATTGAACCACATAGCAGAGGTGAATCAAAGCACAGAGGGTATCCGGATTTCTTAGCCACCAGAAAACATGGGAAGAAGAGAACTAATCATCGAATTTAATTCAGGATGGGCCCTTGTGGCTCTTAAGTCTGAACATTTCATGACTTTATGAGGCACCACGTGTTGTCACCTTTCAGTTATTTTGCACTGAATTGTTGGCCCACAAAATAAGCGTTTACATTCCGTTTCAACCGGATACCACATGATGTTGTTGTAGCATTTCGTTTCAAGTGGCAGATATTCTAATGTACACCAGGTGTGATACAGAGATGATTGAGGTAACTGATTACCCGTGTGGCTAGGCGCTGAGGACGAACACCATACCATGTATTTTTATTTATAGTGTTCTTCGTTGCCTCAGTCTGTCAGCATGCCAATCCTGGTCTGCCCCACACTGGATCAAAGCATTTTCTGCTTGCGATCACCCGTCATTACTGTTTCTGATCATCTCCAGCATCAATCATGACACTTCTTTGACCATGGGACAGCAAGTAAGCTACGTTCTTGCGTATTCTTTCTACTCATCAAC
Source organism: Ashinkailepas kermadecensis (assembly GCA_034440615.1). NCBI lineage: Eukaryota > Metazoa > Arthropoda > Thecostraca > Neolepadidae > Ashinkailepas > Ashinkailepas kermadecensis. The sequence continues at coordinate 53,501 of JAOTOM010003414.1, forward strand.
ATCGGTGAACATTTACAACTGGGGCATCATAAAGACGTATAGTACTAAATCATGGAAACTAGGACACACCACATACACATTAGTAAGGCTGTAATTAGCTTTCCCACCGCACACACACGCACATAGCGGAAGTTGAATATATTTTATTTGAACAGTAATACCACGGATAATAGTAAACGGATAGGAAACTCCCCGGAATCGGCGACCAAGGACGGGCTATTGCCACCTAGCGGTTGGAGACCGAAGCTAATCCTGGATAGGATATTGTTCGATTCCAGCAGCACATTCCCGCGTTGGAGAGTAAAGCGTGGTTTAGTTTCGGCCAATTTACGCTTTTTGGAGAAGCTAGGGAACCGTGAATCTGCTGCATGGAGCTCTGGCGGTAAGGAATTAATTAAAAACATCGCTGCCTTCATTTCTTCGTTTTATGGAAAATTTTAACGCATGGCGTGGTGTACTACGTTTATGGCGCGTTGTGTGTTTTTGGGAGCAACTTATGTGTTTTGGATGAAGTGAAGCATGTAATTCTCCATTGCATTGCCCAGTTATTTACTGTAAATCACGAGAAAATCTGAATCAGTGGTATTTAGTTTGTTTGAGCTTTTGCTTGGTTTGAAGCATTGGTGAAAGGGGGCGGCGTGAATGTATCAATTTTCACCTGCATATGCAGCTCTGAAATTAAGGGTTTTGGCTGGAGGATGTCCGATTTGAGGCTGAGGAGCAGTCCGAAGAAGGAATTGTCTGACATAAAATATTGCAATCTTTACCTAAGGTACATGGCTGAATATTTTGAAAGGTCGTAAGTGAAAGGATCGGTGCATCGCCAGGCCTGGTGCCAAGGTCAAATACTTGGTGCTAGTGGTGACACAGGCCACCAGTGAGCACCAGTATAGGCCAGTTGTAGTGCAGGTAGTACATAACATAGGTCCTGCTAGGAGTGAGGAGCTGCTGCAGGACTACAGGGCCCTTCTGGCCACCCTGAAGCATAGCAATAGCAGAGTCATTGTGACTGCTATTCTGCCTATGGCTGGAGTCTCCCCTGAGTGCAGCTCTAGGGCACTGGCAGCCAATGCCAGGGTAGGCAGGCTCTGCCATGAGTTAGGTTTGACCTTTGTTGACAAATAGTGCAGGATTTATGGTTCATGGGACCTCTATCGGAGGGATGGCTTGCACTTCTCCGAGAAGGAGGTGCATGTGTTAAGCAAAGTATATGAGCATGTCCTTCAGGGGAACTAAGCAATGTGGTGGGGAGGGATGAAGTGGCACTGCCATCTCAGGGACATGCCAATAGTGACAGCCTAGGCAATATAACCTCACAGTCAGCAAATAGGGATAGCAAAAGTTCGAGGGGGCAGAGGGGTAGTTCATCCAGAGATGAAGAGCAAATCAACATGAAAAAGCCGAAGCTGGTTATGGAGCATATGTTAATTGCATGATGCTTAATGCTCAGAGTATTTGATCCAAATTTGATGAGTTCGAGTGTTATGTTGCTGAGGAGGAACCAGATTTTGTTTGCATTACTGAGGCATGGGGCAGATAAATTTGTCATGTGATTTCAAAGGTCAAAGTCGATTTTCAGGTGAAGTCGGTCGGAGACCTATGATGACCTTGTTAAGGTCATTATGGTAAGGTATGCTTCAAAGTGTGCAATGGTTATTGAGAACGATATGCAATCTGTTGATCGATCGTGTATCTATATTGTCACAATATGTGAGATTTTCCGCAGTTTGGTCCGACATGCTACTACTAAAAGGGTTGTAGGTCATTGACCTGCCATGAGCTTGACCTGATAATTTTGGAGGATGTGTCAAATTGATGGTGCTTTAGGTACTGTAAATTTCAGAGCTCTAGTGCAAACAGTTTTTTGGATATGGTGCAAAACGTCATGGGGGGAGGGGTAGGTATTTACCCACCAACCCGGGCGTGCGAGGGTTAACATGGGAGACGTGGCAGCTGCAATTGGGTCATGCAGGGTGCCCCTGACAGTTCCTCAGAGGGCTCCAATGGCTGTTCCGGGGCCCCTCGGCCCAATCAATGTTCATCATGTGCTCCTATGCCTGCTCAGGGTCCCCTCGTTTGTCAAAGAATATACCTCAGGGGGAAATGTGACTGCCAGGGCCAATCAGCCAATCCGTCTTTGGCCAATCAGCAGCCTTTTTTGTCGGGGGCGGGGGCATCGGAATGGAATTGGCCTGCCCCAGACGAGTCCCAGACATATACGGTTGGAATGGGAGGGGGGCAGGTGCCCTCCCTTGTTTTTCTGCCGGTTCTCATGACACTCCGCTTCCCTCAGTTAGTCGGCACAGGTTAGTTGGTCACGAGCTTCATGGTTCTATACGGCGGCCGAAGGGATGGCGGCTACTGGAGTATGCGTCCCCGGCTGGCGCCGAAGGCGCTGCTTTTTTTCAAACGACGCATGGTAGATGGCCGATTCAGCTATATTTCCCCATCCCGTCAAGCTTTTTCGATGGGGTGTCCTTCGCATCACCTATCCAGGATTACTTCTCCGATCGTCCAATAGATGTCGCTAGTATCGGTCGGTGGTCGCAAACATCAAATTGCCGCCCGAGAGTTTCCGATCCGTTTACTAATATCCGTGGTAATACTAATGGTTTCACTCGCACCAGGAAGACAAGCCAATTATTACAAAAGAATCCATCAGACATGAAAACAGTTCCAAGTCCAGCGAGAAGTGTGAATTTAAAAGTACTTATATTGCGATCATAGTTCTTTTCCAGTATTACATGTTGCTGTTAGCCATAGGCGCGTCCAGCCCCCCCCCCCCGCTTAGCGGTGAAAGAGGTGTGTTAACTATTAAAATTATCGAGTTATGTATCCAAAAGTGCTTATGGTACTTTCCGATTCCTGGGTGCGCCCCTGTTGTTGACCCTGGCCCTCCCACTTTTTGAGACGTTCATACGCCTATGCAGCCGTCATGCACTTTTCGTGATCCCCATGTGGAAATACCGCCAGAATTTGACCACTGGATATATTGGAAGAAGTCCTGATAATCTGAAACGACTGCAATGGTTTCATGGTGGTTTCTTGCTGCCCTAACATATACACAATGTGGTATAACCCAAGATACCTTTACTAGAAGGTAGATCGAAGTTTTCCTTCAAGCCCGCATGACGTCATCCGACGGTTTTTAGTATGGTATAAATATGGTTGCAGATGACTTTCCTCAAATCATACGCAATGGTTACTTTTATTTTGCTTCCTCTACAAGGAAATATATTTATATTCCGCTAACTGAGTTATTCATATTGTCCTGTTCTTTCCAGTTAACATTTGTTCCGACACATATTTGTATCATGCATAGGCAAGGTTGGATTTCTGCATTGTAATATTCCATGTTGAGAGGAATATTTTGTAGTCATCCAGTATGGATAATATTTTTGTTCAAACCTTATGCATCCATTCAATTTGCACCCACTTTCGGTGAATTTTGAGCACTTTTACTTGATCACAGCAGCTCATTGTCAAACATAGGAGGTGACTTAGGAGATTCAACCTCCAGGTGAGAAAACAAGAAACAATTTTCTGGAGAGGATAGTGTTCTGGATTCAAAAAATCCAGGAGCAGCCTATCTTTCCTAACATGTACCTACCTACCTACATTGACATACAATAGTCATTGCAAACATAGCTCTTTCTAGGCCAGCTAGACCCAGGGCATGGTGCATTATTCCTTTATTAATTTTGCATGGATTATTGACGATGCATGCATAATTGAACATTTATGTACAATACAATCGTCATGCTATGAATGCCGTCCTGAAACTTTCCATGAATTGTAGTCCGATTTCCTGTAGTATGAATTCAGCATCTAGATAGAATGTTTGAATGTAACACATCTCTGTTTCAGGTGCCATGCCTTACTGTGCAATACCAGAGGTGGCACTGGGCAGGCAACTTTAATAAAGAAGAAATCTGGCTACACCTGTTTTTATCAGGATTCTGCCTAAGCAAAATCTCTTAGCATACAATAAAACATGTCTAGGTTCTCAAATGTTGGGAACCAAGAGCATGCTCCAAGCATTTCAAATAAATTGATCAGAGAAGAAACCTAAAGAAAGAGCTGCTCAACCCTGCCTCTTTGCAGAGAAGAAAATGTCTCCTACCATCAGCTATTCCCACCAGCCAATATCCTGGGTAATCCTGAAACATTTTGTATTAGTGATGTTTACATAATTTGCAACATTACGTTGTTGTGTTTTTCTTGCTTTGTTTGCATGTTGACAATGTTTTCCTCCACGGAAAAAAGATGGATAGGCCTAGATGCAATAGCACACAGGAGAACTATGTGCTATTGCATCTAGGTGCTTCCAGCGCGAGTATGGCTGACCTGCCGTGACTTTTTTTTCTGCGCTGTCAAGAGCCCGGAAAGCGTTATGGCGATTTTGTGCGTGCTAGCAAGGAGATCACGGCGCACTGTGATTCCTGTCAGTAGTGTTTTGGCGACCGGTTCTGGGACAGAATTGTTGTGGGTACACAAGGCGAGGAGGCTCGTCGACGCATGTTCCAGGTAAAACACCGCACGGTCGGCGTGGCGACTGACATGTGCCGCGCGATGGCGCTGGTCACAATAGTGTCCACATTACGGACTGTGCCGCCTTGGCGCGTCTCTTGACACGCCGCCTCGGCCGAGCGCCTGCTGTACGAGCCGGTACTGGCGCTGTGTCCGCTAGCCGGCACTGGCGCTGTGTCTGCTAGCCAGCACTGGTACTGTGTCCGCTAGCCTTCGTGACCGCTGTCCGTTGCCGACGGGCCCTGCGTCGAGTCGTGAGCGAGTGTCGACCGCTTAAGAGCCGCTGCAATGCATGCGGCAGCGTCGGCCATTTTGCCAGCTGTGCCCCGATCGCCGCAGCGACTCAGCGCGTCAGCCATGCGGTGGTGTGTCACGTGGGCGGAGCCAGTCCTCGCCAGGGCGAAGGTCAGTTGGCGGTCAGGTCTGTCGGCCCGGTCCTGCAGCCGCCGGGCAGAGATGAGCATGACCAACTTGGACCGGCGCCAGGATTGTAGTATGCCTGTTCACTACGAGCTGAAACGTGCACCAGTCACCTGTCCATCGTCTCTGCGACGTGAGATCGCTCATGTCGGGCAGGGCAAGGCGCTGCGACAGACGACACTGGTTCGAATTACAATGCGCCATCCTGCCGGCTCCTGACTGCTGCTGGCGCTACAAGCTTCACGACCGCCGACGGACACCGCCTCCGCCGCCACGGGGTGTTTATCGCAGACGCCAGCCTCCGCGACAAAATGGTATCAGTGACCGTGCACGCTTTGGGAGTGTGCAAGGTGTTCTGCTCGGACGGACTGATGACATCAAGCTGAGGATCTTGCCCCCAGACTTCCCCGCCAAAATCCGGCCAGTGCGTGAAAAACAAGAAACTCTCGCAGTCCGACCACTGCGGCACAGCATGCGCAGGTGGCTTCATCCACGACGCATAATGCCACCTAGCGTGCGAGAACAGAACCAAGGGTATCTACATCGGCGGATGGGGGCACCAGCGGTAGCGGGTTGCCGGGAGCAACTCGAGGGAGTCAGTTTCAGGCACGTACTGCGCCATCTATGGGGACGAACAACAACCTGAGTGTTCGAGCTAGCTGGCAGAGGCGCCGGCACCTCAGCTCGCGACGCAGAATGTCGGGCGCGCAGACGGTCGAGCGGACGGCCTCCCCAGGCGTAATGAGACACAGTGTCCGCCGGACTCCGTTATTGTACACTATGAGGAGACGTTGAAGTCGCACTTTCAACGAGTGTTTAATGCGGAGTACTGCGAGAAATGGAAGGCCCTGCGATGACCATCACTCTCACGCAGGGGTGTCGAATTTTTTAAAACATTGGGGGTGGGTGGGGGGGGTTGGCAGACGAAATGCCAAAGCACTAGATCCCGCCCGCCACTCCCCCCCCCCCCCCCAAAAAAAACTCATCGGATTTCGCGCACTATATTTCCAGGTGTCAGAAATTCTGAGTTTTTATTCGACGATATATATGTTTATATTATTCAGCATCCTCACCAACGGGGAAAATAACTGGTGAAGTCACATAATTAGTACCGTCACCGTCACCGTCATCGTCAAAGTCATCGTCATCGTCATCGTCATCGTCATCGTCATCGTCATCGTCATCGTCATCGTCATCGTCATCGTCATCGTCATCGTCATCGTCATCGTCATCGTCATCGTCATCGTCATCGTCATCGTCATCGTCATCGTCATCGTCATCGTCATCGTCATCGTCATCGTCATCGTCATCGTCATCGTCATCGTCATCGTCATCGTCATCGTCATCGTCATCGTCACCGTCACCGTCATCGTCATGATCCTGCCCTCACTCCACACACCGGCTTAAATGAAAATGCTTCAGCGATCAGATGCAGGCTAAAACACATCGGCCTTGATGGAGCATCGGAGCACACCAGACCTGAACTGTGATAACGATGGGTGAAAGTATTTCCTTGGTGCCTAACATTAGGGAGGGGCGAAGCCAAAGTTGTGGTGCTGCGAGTTCAGGGTCGGGAAAGGAGCACAGCTTCTACAAAAGCAGAGAAATAGAAAACAGTGTCCTCTGATGAATCATGTGCATTGATGCAGTCATCGTCATCACCGAGTCTAGTCAGTCACCACACACGACACCAAGCAAACTAAAATGCGCAACGGATCATAGACATCAATCAGCGCAATCGTCCTACTACTTCTTTTATAACAGTCAAAAACTCCACCCGTACCCAATGGCGCAGCCAAGAGCAAAAGTAGGACACACTGGGTACATGTCTCTCCGGTCACGGCCAGCAAGTCCGAAAAGGTCAGCCCAGGAGATTCCCAGAAGTGTCATCCGACGGTTTTAAAATGGATATGTCGGCTCGAATGGTTTCATTGCTAGAGTCGGAAATAAATACGTTCACAACTTCGGAAAGTGGGAATAATTGCAGAAATCAAAACAGTTTTCAAATCGCAGATTTGGTATGGTCCCCCGCCCCGGTTTGTCCCAACAGGAGCATTTTTGCTGCAACCCTGTTAGTACTTGCAATCCTTGCCCTCACAGAAGAATGGTCAAGTACTGTGTTTCCTTTGGTGGTGCTTGGACCCGCCGCGGAGGAATGATCTGGAAGATAGGAGGCTCGAAAAGACCTAGTTTTCACTGGCGATCGAGCATAAGAAGCTGCCCGCTGTCCCAAGACCCCGCCCACCCTCTCCCGCTGTCTCGTAGGTGTCCTTATTAGGGCATGTACGGGAAGCTCAGCACCCCGGGTGACATCAGCCGGGTGACGGACCACTAGTTGGTTGTCAGCCGGATTAGCCGGCCGGCGCCACTAGTCGGTTGCTCGCCGGAATAGCCAGCGGAGCCCACCTCCCAACCCCCTTCGGCCCATTGGTGCTCTCGAGCGCCGTCGGGAAACCGACTTGTAACAGCGGTCAGTTTTGATTGTTTTTGTCCCATCCCACCCAATAGGTTAGAATCGGTCATAGGTTACTTTCTGTTTGAATGGATCGGGCTACCGTTCGCAGAGCGTGACTGCCCCCGGCTCTGACCGATTTCCCATCCCTCCAAAACTCTGTGTTTGTCTTCCCCTTTCGCACGACAGTTCTTTTCACACTTTTCCTTGCAGCACCCCTTCAGGGTGCCTCTCTTGTCAGCACCCCTTCAGGGCTCCCTTTCCACACTCAGTCACCCTCCCCTCTCTCCTCAGGGGTCCAACACCGCCCCGGCATGCCCAGGGATCCCCCACCCCCCACGGAGGGCGGACACCGGCCGCGCCCAGGAGCCCGGGCCCCGCCACCGCGAGATCCCCCTGACGAGGAATCCTTCGTGCTCGTGGCACGGAAGTAGAGGTCCTGGGACCGCACGTCCCACTTTGCGGTGGCCAAGGAGTTAGATAAGTGGACGGGAGGGGTAGTGTCGGCCCGAACCATCTGGTCGGGCGCACTACTGGTTAGGGTGCGTGACCCAACCCAGGCCAGGGCCCTCCTCCACCTGAGCCATTTCCTGGCACACCCTGTTGAGGTGGTTGTGGCGGACCGCCTCAACAACTCCTTTGCGACTGTCTTTGCCCCGGAGCTGGCACACCTCCCAGAGGAGGAGCTCCTGGAAAAGCTGACCCCCCAAGGCGTCTGCGAAGTCGTCCGTCTGGGACGCCCCTCCGCATCGACCACGAGCCCCCTCCTCAAAGTGGGGTTCAGGTCGCTCGCCCCGCCGACGCACATGTACGCTGGGTGCCTTAGGTACCCCTGCCGCCTGTGGACCCCACCGCCCAAGCGCTGTGGGTTTTGCCAGCGATATCGCCACCACAGTGGGGTCTGTCGCGCCCGCAACCCAGTGTGCGGATTTTGTGCTGAGGCACACACCACGGCCCAGTGCCAGGCCCAAGAGCCGCGATGCGCAGCCTACGCGGGCCCACACCCCGCCTCCTACCCCCGCTGCCCAGTCTGGCTGGCAGCAAAGGGACAGCAGCAGCAGCGCCGGACAGCCCCCCACCCCCAGCACCACCCTCGACGCAGAGGCCAACCTCTGCCTGGGGCCAACCGCCGCTCCTCCAGCCCCTCTGGCCGACCCCGGCCGAGGCGACCGCCCGCCCGGTGACCCGTGTGCGCACACACACCGAGCACCCGCTCACCCACTCCAACCCTGCACCGACCTTGCGCCCTGCTCCCGTCGCAGGACCATCCTCCTCCAGGCCCCACCGGAGTCGAACGACTGCCACGCACCCTCGGGATCGAGCCCCCTCCGCGCCGCCCCTCCAGGACCACCCCAGTCCCCCGCCACCCAGCCTCCCTCTCGGGATCAGGCCCCCCTGGCAGCGCCCCATCAGGACCTCCCCTCTCCCTCCACCTCCCCATCGCAGTTCTCACAGGACAGCCCTGACCCCCATCGCCAGGGGCGTCGATTTGTATCCTTTTGCGGGGGCCATGGCCCCCCCAATGCTGATCTTGGCCCCCCCAATGTTGATTTGGGCCCCCCCAATAACCCATGCTATTTTTTTGCTGATAAAAAGCTAAAGGAAAAAAAGAAGAAAAACACTGTGTTAGGTACATAGAAAACTTAGTTGATGTTAACCAGCACATTTTGTACTGAAAAAGAACAGATTTGGATTAGATAGTGGACTGAGTATCCAACTTTTGCTACACAATTCAAAATTATGTGCAAAAAAACAAAATAGCTAGATTTCCCTCCACTGTGCAAGGAAAACTTACCCCATAAAATGTTAAGATTTGCTGATGATGCATTTTAAACCAGATTGTCTTTTTTTTAATGTTAAGCCACAAAACAACAATTGGATTGTCATACTGATGTTTGTACACACCACCAATGGCAAAACCACACACATGTGAGCTTAAACAGGAAAAAATCCATTCTTAGTTTCCAGTCATTGTCAAACTTGCGTTGTCCAGTGAACAGCAGACAATCATCCTTGAGATTGTGGATATGCAAACTATAATTATCTTCAGCAGCCCACCTATCACACCATCAGCTTGATATTTACCTAGGTACCTACCTAAATGCCCAATAACAATGCATGCATTCAATATTGATATGAGGAAAACGAGAGCCATGTGTGGGCAAATCTGCCAGCTTATGATGCCATGACAGAGAAAACTCAGCAAGAATCTGCATGGCCACTGCAATATAATTGGTATTCCTAAAAGAATAAAAAAGAAAGCTATGGCTCACATGACTTTAAGCAAACCTTAGTCATCCACGACCAATGCTATACAAGAGAAATAGCCTTGACAAGCCCAATGTCTCGTACGCCGCAAAAACACCATTATTAAACGCCGAAAAAATACCATTATTTTAAAAGGTACACCAAAGTCGCATTCAAACCTTGAAGACGTCACAGGTTTTTATTCGTATATTGCAGAAATTGGTAGCATCAGGCAAGTTTCAATTTAACTGCATGGGGGAGTTACTTTTTCAGGCGTACCGGACCACAGAGGTCATTTGCGCCACCTTTTTTGAAGCGAGTACGTTAAATGTCTGACTATAAAAGCCGGTGTTTGCGATCAAGGTGCAGGCATGTGGACGTTTACATAAAGGGAATTTTACGTTATAGTTTGTGTTATATTTTAGGCGCTGAAGGCGGGGCTAGGATGGGGACATCCCCCTAATGTCTAGATGGCAGGGGCGTCGATTCGTATCCTTTTGTGGGGGCCAGGGCCCCACCAGTGTTGATCTTGCCCCCCCCCCCATGTTGATTTGGCCCCCCAATAACATATGCTATTTTTATGCTCATAAAAAAGTTGAAGAAAAAAAGAAGAAAAACACCATGCTAGGTACATAGAAAATGTAGTTGATGTTAACCAGCACATTTTGTAATTAAAAAAACAGATTTGGGTTAGATAGTGGACTGACTCTCCACCTTTTGCTACAAAATTCAAAATGGTGTGCACAAAAACCAATTGCCATTGTCAAACTTGCATACAATCCAGTCCCGTGAACAACAATCAGTTATCATTGAGAGTGTGGATATACAAACTATAATTAACCTCAACAGCCCACTCATCACACTATCAGTTTGATATTTGCCTGGTACCTAGGCACCTAGGTACATGCTGCAGAAAGACTTAGAAGAGCTTGTGAAGTGGTCCAAAATGGCAGATGAAATTAAATTTTGATAAGTGCAAAATCATGCATGTATGCAGGGGCGTCGATTTGTATCCTTTTGTGGGGCCCCACCAATGTTGATCTTGCCCCCCCAATGTTGATTTGGGCTCCCCCAATAACCTATGCTATTTTATGCTGATAAGAAAGCTAAAGGGAAAAAATGAAAAACACCATGCTAAGTAGAAACATTGATGTTAACCAGCACATTTTGTACTGAATAGAAACAGATTTGGATTAGATAGTGGACTGGCTCTCCACCTTTTGCTGAAAAATGTAAAATTGTGTGCAAAAACAAACAAAACAGCTGGAATTCCCTCCACTGTGGAACTACAGCTTACATCTTTCTGGGTTGGTTGGTTGGTTATTTGGGTTTACTGGCGCATTGACTGCGTTGGTCATACAGCGCCCATACAACTTTTCTTGTTCCCACCTTAAAGCACAATAATACCCAAAAGCTTCCGAAAGAAAAATTACAACCATGTTCACAAAAAATATAATTTTGTATTCAAAATCAGCTTAGGTTAGGTTAGGCTCGATTAGGTTTCTTTTTTAAGGTTGAGAATTTTCAGAAAATAAATGAAGTGAAATTTTAATTTAGTTTAATTTTTGTTCTCAAAAGATAGGTTAGGATTGGCTAGGTTAGGTTTTGTTGCATGAGAAAAAAAATATGTTTATGCGATGTTACCGAACTCAAAGCCTTTTTGGCATTATTTTGCTCACAACCTGAAAAGTAAGCACAAAAAATAAGTGGGTCCAATCATCTTAGTCACCTTCATAAACATGGTATTCTGCATATTTTTATTTGTTTTAAAGGAAAAAAAGAACACCTTAGACTGCAAGGTTACCAAATAATGTGCAATTTTTGGGGGAAACGTTTTTGGAATTTGTTTTAAAAGTTTTCCAACTTGAAAAGCCTAAACTAACCTAACTTAACCGAACCTAACCCATTTGCTTGCTATGTGGAGGCAAATGTGTGTAAAAACTTGTCTTGTTACCACCTTAAAGCACAATAATACCGATTTAGCTAGGTTAGGCTAGTTTAGTTGTTTACCTTGGAAAAATTGTTCAATCATTTTCAAAAATAAAATAAAATTGGAAGTTTTCCTTCAAAAGCAGCTGACATTAGGTTCGGGTAAATTGGGTTCGGTTGTTCAATTTAGAAAATTTTCAGAATATATATTGCTTAATTTTTGTTTCTATTTTTTTCTCCAAAGCAGGGGCGTCGATTTGTATCGATAGACACTAGCGCGCATTAAATGTCACACATCGTGATGGGCGTTCCTCAGATCATCCAAAATCGTAACATGCAAATAAAAAATTCCAGTTACAGAAATTCCAGCGCCTGAAGTCTAAATTTGAGGTTACAGTGACAAATGTGACGGAGGTAAGACATCTGTGGTGCAATTGCGCTCAGTGTTTAATCCGGAGGCCAATCTCATGTGACGTCGTACTGATTCGTTTTTTGTACTTCGCACATTCTGATGTATCTGCGGATTGGTGTGATTTTAAATAGTGAATAAATAGCTTGCTGATATTTAATTCCCAAAGGAACAGTAGTTGAAGAAGTTGGCAGGTAAGCTTGAAAAAGTCCAGTCCATGCTTTTTTCTGATTTGTGCTCAGGGTTTCCATGTTAATATCACATAACTACCACGTTTGTCTTCAAGAAGAGCTGTTTTTAGTTTACTTTTATTAAAATTTTCATTCCACTGCTCTTAGTGCCCTTTCTGCCCAGGATTGGGGCACCTAGTGTTGCATTTCCGTCCACGGGTTGGCACACCTTTTGGTAAATTTACAGCTTAAGGTAATTTCTGATTAATTTTTTCCCATGCAATGTTTAGGAATGTGATAAACACGATTTTGGTAAATTTGTGTTTTAAGGTGTTTTATGAATTCGTGGAATGTATCATTTCAATGCAATGTTTATGAATGTGACTCAGATGATGGGACCACTCATTTTCTATACAAATGCCTACATTTCAGGTTGTAAGCAAAATAACATCAACAAAAAGCTTTGAATTAGGTGACATAGGGTAAAGTATTTTTTTTTAAATAAAATAAATGCAACATAACCTAACCTAACCTAGCTTAACCTCCCCTTGGAGAAAAACAAAACCAAAACATCAAGTTGTAAAAATTTCAAGCAATGTATTTTTTTTACAATAAAAAAATGTAACCCAATTTAACCTAACCTAACATAAGCTGCTTTTAAAGAAAAAAAGATCTATTTCTTTCAAATTTTGGAACAATGTTTGCAAAAAATGTCGAGCTTAAAACACTTAAACTAATCTAACATCACCAAACATGGCCCATTTGTTTGCTTTATGGAGGCAAATGTGTAATAACTTGCCTTGTTACCACCTTAAAGCACAATAATTCTGGTTAGATTAGGTTGGGTTAGGTTTTTTCATTTGTAAAATTTCAATAAAATAAATTGCTAGATATTTTTCCAATCTTGTTTTTATAGTTGTTTTCTCCAAGGTCAGCTTAGGTTACATTAGGTTATGTTGAATTTTTAATGTATTTCTTTTAATTGCTATGTTACCTAACTCAAAGCCCATTTTTAATGTTATTTTGCTCACAACCTGGAAAGTAAGCATTTGCACAGAAACTGAGTAGTGCCATCAGCTTAGTGACATTCATAAACATTGCATTGGAAATTTAAATATAAAAATATTAAGAAAATACATAAAAGCACACATAATGTCCTTTCCTCTGCAAATGCATGCCTTTCAATTGGGAGTAAAAAAATAACACCAAAAAAAGGGTGTGGAGTAAGGAAATATAGCATACAAATAATGTTCAAGATGTATGATAACCTTACCTAACATAGTTCAACTTCCCATACAAGAAATTAATTGTTTTTAATTTAAATTTTCGAGGAATTTTCTCAAATATTTTCAACTTAAAAAACCTAACCTAAGCTAGCCTGAACCGTTTATTATTTTTTTGTAGAAAAATCATTGACAAAAATTATTTACCAACAAATGATTTTTTGTATAACTTACAACAAAAGCCTAACCTAACCTGACAAACCTCACCCCTTTGTATGCTTCATGGAGGTAAAATGTGTGTAAAACTTGTCTTGTGCTTACCTTAAACTGTGATAATACCTGGCTCTTTGGGTAATATTTCAGCTCATGGTACTCTCTGACTTCTTCTAATTTATTTTTTAATGCAGTGTTTGTTAATGTGCTGAACATGATGTAACCGCTCATTTCCTCTGCAGATGCACACTTTTCATTTGTGAGGAAAAATAACGTGGAAAAGGGGGCTTGGATTTAAGTAATATAGGATCAAAAATAATGTTCAGATAAAAAATGTAACATAACCTAACCTAACCTAGCCTAGACTTCCATGCAAGAAATGATTATTTTTATGCCAAATTCTCCCCCCCCAATTTCTTTTCTCTCAAACATTTTGAACTTAAAAAAGTCTAACGTAACCTAATCTAGCTTGAACCGTTTTTGAAGATTTTTTTTTCATTTACTAACTTACAACAAAAGCCTAGCCTAACGCAATTAGACAAAACCTAGCTCCTTTGAATGATTCGTGGAGGTAAAAATGGGTGTAAAACATGTCTTGTGGTTACCTTAGACTGCAATAATATCTCTTTTTGTGCTACCTGGTGTACGTGATGAACCTCCATCTGCATGCTGCATGAGAGCATTGCACTTATTGGTTCACAAAGAACAATAACATTTTGAAAGTACAATATTTTCAGGAATGGAATCCTGTGCTGATAACATTTCCTGAGTTATAAATTTGCAGATCAGATCTACATCATTTGTGTTATTAAATATGAGAAATTCATAGAAATGCATACACCGGTTTGTAGACAAGAAGTTATTCTGATGATTTCTGATGTATTGGAAAATTACAAATTTTCATGATGGAAGCATGCAAAGTTAAAGTACATATATCTCAATAAGTGGTCAGTTCACTAACATGACAGCAAATTCACTCAAATAGCACTCAAAATGCCAGGCGGCCCACTCTTTTTGCAAGTTTAAAATCGATGACAGTGCTTTCTTGAATCATGTTTAAAGCACATGAAGGAAATGAATTGCTGACACTTGTTAGGAACTGATGTGTGTAACGTTAATTAACATTTATAATGTCCTGATGTTTGTACACAAAATATAGCTCACTATTGTAAATAGCATGGGAAGTATGATGCCATATATCATGGCTAATTTATGGTCAAACTGTTATGCAGCAGATTCCCTGCATTGTTACTTAGTTATTTGGGCTTTAGGGCACAGACCATGTTGATCACATAGCTCCCTGCATTGGTGTTAACTGATACATCAGTATGTTTGCAAATTCACTGATGAGTGAATCCATACCATTCTCACTGGGGTATAAAAGCTACATTATAACATTGTTTATACCGGGCGGCTGTGTCGGTGCATTGACGGCACGTTCAACTTTCGGTCAAAATTCTGCCGTTTAACTTGAATTAATGGATCGGGTGGTGGGGCCAGGGTTCACGCAACAAGCTCTGCTTAGCAATCCGACCCTGGTTCATAAAGCCAGCCCAACAAGAACTCGGATGAAACTTATTTAAAAAAAAAAAATGCATATAACAGAAACCCATCTCGATTGTCCTGCTTACTCAGGACACCATAGAAGTCAATGAAGCCAATGAAAACCATAGAAGTCAATGAAAATGTTACTTCATCCCCTGTATTGTTAATGGAAACAAGTCTCTTGAACCATATGTTATGTCCTTCACAGTGTTGCTCCATCCACCTCCAACTCCAACCCTGACCAAACTTCAGGAGCTCATCCTTCTCCAAAGCAGTGTGTTGAAGAAGGTATGTATTGTAGCATAACTACTCTGACCGGAATTCCATGGTATCCATGTTGCCTTACAATCCATCCTTGCTGATCCATGTAGCAGATGTTTGACTTTCCTCAAACTGTCTGGATAACTGGGGAGTTGAAATCACATGTGTGATGAAACAGATGAACTATTCCTGGATTCTTATGTTGCATCATTGCATGGCACAGTGACATACCGAATGGGGAGGGGGAATTGTGGGAAGTTCCCTCACCCCCCCCGTCCTGATAGGTTGTGGGGCCCCCAAGAGTCCGCCGAGCTTAGGAAAAAAATGCGCTATGCTCCCTAAGAATTTCACTCGGTCGACCAAAAATCGCACCGGGGCTCAGAAAAATCACATTCGGGGCCCCCAAACGTAGCGCAGGGGCCCCGATAATGACGCTGGGGCCTCAAAAGTTTGCACCTGGGCCCCTGAAAATCACGTTGGGGCCGCAAACAAGTCGTGCCGGGATTCAAGAAAATCACGACGGGGGCCACAAACGGTCGGGCCGGGGCCTCCTGAAAATCACGCCGAGACTGGGGTATTAAGAATTATCACCCGGGCCCCTGAAAATCACGCCAGAGGCCTGATAGGTCCCACCGGGGCTCTAAAAGTCTCGTTGAGATCACCCAACAAATGAAGCCGGGTGAATGAAAAACAATCCGGACACGGAAAATCAATCTGGGATCTCAACAATAGCTCCAAAAGCCCACACAACTTGTTGGGCCCCCACAAACGTGTCGTAGCCACCGCAAGGGATCCCAACAAGTGACGACGGGGCCCCAAAAATCGCACTTAGACAAAAACAAATTCACGCCGCTTCTCTTGAAAATCTCACTGGGGCCAAAACGTCGTGCCGGAGCCCCACAAGTTACAGCTGGCTTCCCAAGTACCAATATATACCCGGAATGTCACCTTGCGGACGGAAAAATTGCGTCAAGGATCCACAAAATAAGAAGTCGTCGGACGCCGGAAAAGAAACCTGTTTGGGCACCGGAAAAAACGCACCGAGAGCCAGCAAAAATCGTACCGGGTTCCAAAAATAGCCTGCAGGGGGCTTATAAAAATAGACTTCACCACAAAAACCACAAGGAGACTCCATCGAATCGACCAAAGCACCAGAAAATTAAGAATGGGTCCGGAAAGAAAATTATCCGAAGGGCCTTTCTACTCTCGATCGTGCAATCTGCGAAAAAAAACACGTTGAGCACCCGCAGTGGCGTACTAAATGGAAAAATTTCCCTCCCTAACGTTAGGCACCAAGGAAATACTTTCACCCATCGTCATTACCGTTCAGGTCTGCTGTGCTCTGATGCTTCATCAATGCCGGTGTGTTTTAGCCTGCATCTGATCGCTGAAGTATTTTTATTTAAGCCGGTGTGTGTTTGTTGGTGTGTGGAGTGAGGAGGAGGGTAACAGTGACGGTGACGGTGACGATAGATCCGAGCCTACTATATGGCACTGCAGTCGCATGCTATTACTCAGAGTTGTTATGTTGGTGAGTTCGAGTCTCACCTGTCGCTACTCTTCTCGCCCGCGACCAATCGGCGTGAGAGATTGGCGACGCTATATGACACAACGGTCGACGTGTCGTAGAACCAATGACCAACCAAGAGTTGTTATGTTGAAATGTACTGAGCACTGCTCTTTTAATTATGTGACTTCACCAGTTATTGGGCGATTTTCCCCGTCGGTGAGGATGCTGAATAAACATAAACATACACATCGTCGAATAAGAAATCAGAATTTCTGAGATCTGAAAATATAGTGGGCTAAATCAGATGAGATGGGCAGGGGGGGGGATGGTGTCTATTGTTTTGGCACTTCGGCCCCCCCAATGTTTTTCAAAAATCGACACCCCTGCCCATCGCACGCCCTGGAATCCCCCAAGGACCCGGAGCAAGCAGTCACACCAGAGTCGTCCGATTATGAATCGGACGACTCTGCCTCACCATCACCGCCACACACGCGGCTGCGGGAGCGTGATCACAACCATTAATGCAGACACCCACCACTGAATTCTTGCTCCAATGGAATACGAGGTCACTCATATCCCATTGGGCAGAATTCAAGGAATATATTGTCAAAAATAAACCATTGGTTGCCGCCGTTCAGGAGACCCGATGGCGCGACAATGACCCATTTAGTTTTAATATCTTTGGTTATTCCCTCTATACCGACAACAGAAATTCTACATCCCGCGGCGGCGGGGTCGCCTTATTTATCTCAGACACCCTCCTTCATCGTCAGCTCAACATTGTCAACATCATCAATGTTGTCCAAATTGCACAACAAGCGCTCACTATACTCTTTCCTTATTTCCCACCTTCTCTTACACTATCCTTATCTTCTGTGACCGACCTCTTCGGTCTCCTTCCTCACCCCTGTCTAGTGCTGGGTGACTTTAATGCCCCCCACCAGGCACGGGGCTGTCACACCACGTCACCTCGCGGACACCACATCGAAACACTCCTCAACACCCACAACATGGTCTTTTTAAATGACCAAACACCCACACACAACATCGACATTGCCCCGTTCCGCCAATCTGCCATTGACCTATCTTTGGCCTCGGCCTCCATCTCACCCCTCTTTTCTTGGCATGTACAACCCGACCCCCTCTTTAGCGATAACTTCCCTATTCATATCATGCTTGAACGCTCAGCCCAGGCTAGAGGTTACTCATTTGTACCCCGCTGGAATGTTCGCAAGGCGAAATGGCCATCTTTATCCCAAGAAATTGACACCGTCATCCCTCCTCATTCACCCCCCTCCCCCCAATATCAGCTTTTCTTGACACCATATTACTCGCGGCAGAAAATCGTGTCCCCCACACTCGTCGCTCCCACGGCCGTCACCACGTGCCGTGGTGGAACGACGAGTATTAATGCGCCATCGCTCTGCGGCGGCGGGCTGAGCGAAATTTTCGCAAAAATCTCACCCCACAAAACATGTTAGAAGCCCGCGAGGCTAAAAAACGTTGTCAGCAGATTATCCTTACGGCCAAAAAAACGCAGCTGGCAACTCTATTCAAACTCATTCAACCGTTTTACCCCCATCGGCCAAATTTGGACCCAAATTCGCTCTTTCGCAAATGGCAGATCCCCACACCGCGGATTCCCACAACTGACAATTAACCAACGCAGCATCACAGAAACCTCAGACGTCGCGGAACACTTTGCCACCTATTATGCTGGCATCTCCTCAAATACACAATACTCGCAACAAACCATCGATTTCCTACAAATCACTCTCGTCACCTGCAACTTTACCTCGGACAACACTGAACCATACAATGCCCCCTTTACTCTCTATGAACTAAATTTATCACTTTCCAAAGTAACCAACACTGCAGCTGGCCCTGACCAATTGGCCATAACCCTTCTTCCAAAATCTATCCGATTCCGGAGAAGACAACCTCCTTTCGGCACTAAACCAACTATGGACTGACGGCACCTTCCCCCTTTCCTGGTCTACTAGCACTATCATTCCTATCGCTAAGCTTCGCAAACCTCGTAACCTTCCCTCTAGCCATCGACCTATCTCTCTCACTAGTTGTGCCTCTAAACTCTTTGAGCGCATGGTCAATGGACGAATCAGAGTCCACCTCGAAAACAACGAAATTCTCTCCCCCTTTCAAAGCGGCTTTCGAGCCAGACACAGCACCACCGACAACCTCATTCAATTAGTTGACTCGATACAGCGCGGATTCATGAAAATACAAATCCGCATTCAATAAAGTACACAGTTCGGCCCTCCGAATCAAATTACATCGTATTGGCATCAGAGGCAGAATTACAAAATTTATCACCAACTTTCTCGCTAAGAGAACATTCACCGTCCGCTGCGGCAATATCCATTCTCGGTCCCAAAAACTAGATCAAGGCGTCCCGCAAGGCAGCGCGTTATCCCCCACCCTCTTTCTTATCATGATCAACGATGCGCTCGCTGACCTCCACCACATAGCCCCCCGGCTAAAATATTCCATTTTCGCCGATGATTTGGCCATATGGTGCACGTACCCATCGGCAGACAATGCAAATTATTTAATGCAGCGAGCCATGAATCAAATTGATTCCTGGTGCTCCCTTTGGGGACTGCAAATCTCCCCCACCAAATCCGTCACAATGCTTTTATCCCGGCTCAACTCGTACATCCCAGCTCTTACACCACTCCGTTATCGCGACCAAATTATCCCTCACCAAACCACCTTCACCTATCTTGGCATCGTACTAGACAAAAGTCTTTGCTTTGGCCCCCATATTCCTTATCTAAAACAACTTTGCGCAAAACGCCTAAATCTCCTGCGCTGCATCTCTGGCCACGACTGGGGTGCAGACAGGGCTACACTCAACACATTGTATATTACTCTTATTCGCTCAATTCTGGAATACAATGCGTTTGTCTTCGATCACATATCTCCTTCACACATCGCAACACTTGAACGCATACAGAATAACGCACTTCGCCTCATCACCGGAGCACACCGCACCACGCCCATCACTAGTTTCCGGGCTGAGGCCCACCTCCCCAGCTTACAACACCGCAGAACACTCCAACTAGTCCGATACCACTTTCGGACCACAGCACAGCACAACCACCCTGCCAGCCTCGCACTCTCTAATCCTCCCGTTCGACGTTTATATAATAGGAACAAATACAATATTGTCATACATTTGGACCACGTCCTCACATTCGCACTCAAATTCCCCAAGGCAATCCCCGGCAAATTGCCTCCCCTACTCCCGTTTTGGCACATGTATCACCCCAATCTGGAATATCTCTTCCACGAAAACAAAAAAATACTTTTCCCCCTAGAAACCCAACACACATTTATCGAATATCAAGCAGCCCACCCCCATTTCACATACTTCTACACGGATGGCTCCCGTACCGCAGACGGTACGGGAGCTGCCTGGTGTGGTGGACCCAACTTTGGCCAAATAAAATTAACACCACACCACTCGGTTTACACTTCGGAGTTAGCCGCAATCTACGCCTGTCTACGCTACATTGTTCAACACCACATCATCACACCAACAATCATCTGCACTGACTCACGTTCATCCATCGATGCTCTCGCAGCCATACACAACACTACACACCCCACACTCCACGCTATCCGTCAACTCTATCACACGCATCATGCTCACCTTCAACTCACCCCGGCTGGGGGTTGGTCGGGCCCACCCCCCCCTGGGGGTGGGCCCGGAATCCTCTGGGTCCCTGGCCACATGAGGATTCCGGGCAACGAGCGGGCGGATGAGCTCGCTCGTCGAGCCATCGACCTCCCACCCACCCCAACCTCCCAGTTCCCCCCTGTGACCTTTTGTTACCCACCAGCCAACTATTCAACACATATCCCCAGGCATGCTAGAACCACAACACTACACATTTGCACCACATTAAATCCCTTCTCACCAAATGGCCCTCTTCCCGACAGCACACACGCTCACATCAGATCCACCTTCCTCGACTCCAACTCGGGCACACCAAACTCACGCATGATGTCCTCTTCAGCGAACTTCGCCGCGCTCCGCATTGCCAAACATGTGATGTGCATAGCTCTGTGGAACATTTCTTACTTATCTGCCCTGCCTACCAATTACTACGTCGCCCTCTTCTTTCCTACATTGCCCAACATCAGATTCCACTTTCACTGCCAAGCCTTCTCGGTGACAAACACCTGGAGCTCATTGAGCTACTATTTACATTCTTGCACAGTACCAAACTTGAGGAAGTAATTTGAAGTCAAACGCCATCATCTCCGTCGTCGCAAAACTCATACATATAGGTTATATCACACTAGGTAGGCAGAGACCGATCCAATTTGGCCATAACGGACGGTTCTCCATATAAATTGTGCTTGGTCTTTTACCTACGGGTTTTCCAAGCTACTTGGTTTTTTCACCTTCTCATGTACCCCTTCAGGATGCGGGGAGGTGTGACATTTTTATCTTTGGTTCGCTGCTGCGGCTGATCAACGTGTTATTTTTTTGTAGATGGCACCCTTGAGAGTAGAAAGGCCCTTCGGATAATTTTATTTCGGGACGTATTCTGAATTTTCCAGTGCTTGGGTCGATTCGATAGATACCCCTTGTGATTTTTGTGGTCAAGGTCTATTGTGTGTAAGCCCCCTGTAGGATATTTTTGGGCCCCGCTACGATTCTTCGGGTTCCCGGTGAGTTGTGTTTTTTCCGGCGCCCCAACGGGCTTCTTTCCGGGGTCCGACGCGTTCTTATTTTGGGGATACTTGCAATTTTTGTGTCTGCAGGGTGACATTCAGCTGGGACTTGTGGGGCACACTAGTGGCGACGTTTTGACCCCAGTGATATTTTAAAAAAAGAAGAAATGGCGTGATTTGTTTTGGTCTAGGTGCGATTTTGTTTGGGCCCCGTGTTCACTTGTTGGGATCCCTTGCGCGAGTTTTAGTTGCTACGACACATTTTTGAGGGCCCAACACGTTTTGTGCCTTTTGGAGGCATTGTTGGGATCCCAGAGAGATTTCTCGTGTCCGGAGTGTTTTTCGTTTCCCCGGCTTCATTTGTTATGTGATCCCAACGACACTTTCAGAGCCCCGGTGCGACCTGTCATACCTCTAGCGTGGTTTTCGGGGCCCGGGTGCAAACTTTTGAGGCCCCAGCGTCTTTATCAGGAACCCCTGCACGACGTTTGGGGGCTCCAATGTGATTTTCTTGAGCCCCGGTGCGATTTTTGAGGGACCAAGCAGGATTTTTAGGGAGCATGGCGCATATTTTTCTGAGCTCAGCGTATTCTTGTGGCTCCATAACCTGTCAGGAGGGGGGAGGAAACTACCCACAATGCCCCCCCCATTCGGTATGCCACTGTGCCATGCAATGCTGCAACATAAGAATCCACGAATAGTTCATCTGTTTCATCACTCACACGTGATTTCAACTACCAAGTTCCCCAGACAGTTTAAGGAAAGTCAAACATCTGCTACATGGATCGGCAAGGATGGATTATAAGGCAACAGGGATACCATGGAAATCAGATCACATTAGTTATGCTGCAATACATACCTTCTTCCACAAGCTGCTTTGGAGATGGATGCGCTCCTGACTTTTGGTCAGGGTTGGATTTGGAGGTGTATGGAGCAGCACTGTGAAGGACATAGCATATGGTTCAAAGGAATTCATTATGTTTACATTAGCAATACATGGCATGAAGTAACATCTTCATTACTTGACTTCTATGGTGTCCTGAGTGAGCAGCAGACTAGAGATGGGTTTCTGTTATATGCATTATACATGGAAGTAATGTTATGATATAGCTTGTAGACCCCAGTGGGAATGGTATGCATTGACTCATTAGGGAATTTGCAAACATTCTGTTATATCAGTTAACAATAATGGAGGGAGCTATATGATCAACGTGGTCAATGCGCCCTAAAGCCCAAATAACTAAGTAACAATGCAGGGAATCTGCTGCATAACATTTGGCCCATAAATGAGCCATTATATATGGCATCTCACTTGTCATGCTTTATAATAGTGAGCTTTACTTTGTGTACAAACCTCAGTACCTTAGAAATGTTAATTAGACGTTGCGCACATCAGTACCTTACAAGTGTCAACAATACATTTCCTTCATCCGCTTTAAACAGGATTCAAGAAAGCACTGTCATCGATTTTAAATTTGAAAAAAGAGTGGGCCATTTGCCGTTTTTGAATGTTATTTGAGTGAATTTGCAGTCGTCTTATTGAACTGATCACTTATTGAGATATAAATACTTTAACTTCGCCTGCTTCTATCATTCAAATCCGTCATTTTCAAATGATATGAATATCAAATGCATTCAAATTACATCAGAAATCATCAGAATAACTTTTTTCCCACAAACGAGTGTATGGATTTCTATGAATTTATCATATTTATTAACACAAAAAAACATGTTATTGCTCGTTGTGAAGCAATAAGTGCAATGCTTTGATGCAGCATGCAGCTGGAGGTTCATCACGTACACCAGGTAGCACACAAAGAGTTATTATTGCAGTCTAAGGTAACCACAAGACAAGTTTTACCCGCATTTTACCTCCATGAATCATTAAAAGGGGCTATGTTTTGATTAGTTACGTTAGACTAGGCTTTTGCTGTAAGTTAGTTAAGAAAAAATATTCAAAGATAATTCAAGCTAGACTAGGCTATTTACTTGGAAATATTTGAAGAAAAAAAAGCTTGGAAATTGTCCATTAACAACAATTTCATTTCTTGCATGGAAGGCTAGGCTAAGCTAGGTAAGGATGTGTTACATCATTTTTATTTCCTCTAAGCATTATTTTTTCAAGCTATATTACTCAAATCCAAGTCCTATTTTGGGTGTCATTTTGCCTTCGAATTGAAAAGTATGCATCTGCAGAGGAAATGAGTGGTCACATCATGTTCAGCACCTTAATGAACACTGCATTAAAGAAGAAATTCAAAGATGTCAGAAATTACCATAAACTGAAACATTACCCAAAAAACCAGGTATTATTGCAGTTTAACGTAACCACAAGATATGTTTTGCACACATTTTACCTCCATGAAGCAAACAAAGGGGTTAGGTTTGGTTAAGTCAGGTTAGGTTAGGCTTTTGTTATAAGTCAGAAACAGGAAATCTTTTTAAAAACGAGACTTTTTTCTTTAAAAAAAACAGTTCAGGCTAGCTTAGGTTAGGTTAGGTTAGGGTTTTTTAAGTTGAGAGTATTTGAGAAAAATGCCTGAAAGATTTCAATTAAAAGCAATTAATTTCTTGCATGAAAAGTTGGGCTAGGTTAGGAAAGGTTATCTTGCATCGTTCCTGAACATTACTTTTATGCTATATTACCTAACTCCATACCGCTTTTTGGGTGCTATTTTTACTCTCAATTGAAAAGTATGTATTTACAGAGGAACGGACGGTATATTTGTGCTTTTATGTGTTTTGTGAATTTTGGGACTTTACATTTACAGTGCAATGTTTATGAATCTTCACTAAGTTGATGGGACAACTCGTTTTCTATGTAAATGCTTACTTTTCAGGTTGTGTGTAAACTAACACCAAAACACGAGCTTAGAGTTTGGTAGCATAGCATGAAAAGAAATACATTAAAAATGCAACATAACCGAACCTAACCTATCCTAACCTGCCTTTGGAGAAAACAATTATAAAACAAGATTGAAAAAAGTCAAGCAATTTATTTTCTTGAAATTTTGCGAATGAAAAAAATATAACCCAGCCTAACCTAACCAGGATTATTGTGCTTTAAGGTGGTAACAAGACAAGTTTTTACACACATTTTCAACCATAAAGTAAACAAACGGGAAGGTTTGGCTATGTTAGGTTAATTTAGGTGTTCTAAGTTGCTTTTATTTGTTTTTTAATTAAAAGGAAAGAAGAAAATGGATATTTTGTCTTCAAAAGCAGCTTATGTTATGTTAGGTTATGCTGGGTTCGGTTTTTTATTGTTTGAAAAATCAGAAAACATATTGCTTGAACTTGTAAAATTGCATGTGTTGGTTTTATTTTTCTCCAAAGGGAGGTTCGGCTAGGTTGGGTTAGGTTATGTTGCATTAAAAAAAACATTTCTTTGATGCTTTGTCACCTAATTCAAGCTCTTTTGGTGTTATTTTGCTCACAACCTGAAAAGTAGGTATTTGTACAGAAAACGAGTGGTCCCTTCATCTCAGTCACACTCATAAACATTGCATTGGAATGATAAATTCCAAGAATTCATCAAACACCTTAAAACACAAATTTACGAAAATGGTTGGTCACATCATGTGCATCACGTTCCTAAACATTGCATTATCAAAAAAATCCAAGAAATCAGAAATTACCTTATGCTGTGAATTTACCAAAAGATGTGCCAACCCCTCGACGGAAGTACAGCATTGAGTGCCCCAATCCTGGACAGAAAAAAAGCACTAAGAGCAGTGGAATGAAAATATTAATAAAAGTAAACTAAAAACAGCTCTTCCCGAAGACAAATATGGTAGTTATGTGGTATTAACATCGAAACCCTGAGCACAAATCAGAAAAAGGCATGGACCGGACTTTTTTTAACCCGCGCACGACCGGGGGGGCAGATATCTGCCCCCCTGCGGATTTTCCTACTTTGCCGCCATACTAATCGGGTTAGCAAGGCCAAACCTCGCATGGCTGCTCATTGGTCTTTTCCGCATATCCTCAGAAATTTTTGACCCTGGGTCATCTCAAGTCAGGCCACCAGGTCAGGCGAAGTGACCTAATGTCCCTCCGAGTTCTAGGTGGCATCACTCCCACAATAATTGGGCGATTGATTTCAAACTTATATCACGTCATGATCTTATCAGGGTCTATAATATGTATATCACGGCTTTTTCGTAGCGTTGACCTGAGGTCAGGTCGTGGCTATGGCTTACCCATTATAGGCCTATGGAAAAATATACAAATGTTTCCTGGTTACATATTTGCTCTCGGAATGACCTCCAACCATTATGGCGTGTAGTTGGAAGTTATTCGCAATGCTATCGCTGACATTTTTGCTCAGTGGCTCCACCAAGGTCAGCTGAGGTCACCTGAAAACACTAGCATATTTCTGCGCATTATATCGCAATGCATTGAGCTACAAGGCTGAAATTTCCGTCATTGTGCTTGTATCACCAAGACGTGTCGATTGATATATTACATGACCTCCCTACTCTACCCGATGACCTTGACCTGAGGTCATTGTTTCGGTGACCCATCTGTTGACCTGACCTTAAATTACACAGCGTATGTCGATAGCACATTTCAAGGGCTGTCGAATAGCATTTGCAGTTTGTTTCTATCTGTTACAGGTCCTGAGATATGTGCCAATATCTGAGGGTCCCACCCGATATGGTCGAACCTGACATATGATGACCCAGTGACCTAAATATTGACCTGAGCGAGAAGATGACAGAAATACTTTCGATAGAGCTTTTCACCAGCTATCCAAAGCCGTTTCGCGTTTGTCGCTACCTAGCATAGTTCTCGAGATCTTATGGGGGGGCAGACATCTGCCCCCGGACATGCGAAGTTGGCGCGGACCGCCGGACGTGCGAGTGTTAAGCCTACCTACCAACTTCTTCATCTACTGTTCCTTTGGAATGAAATATCAGGAAGCTATTCACTGTTTAAAATCATCAATCTGCAGATACATCAAAAGGTGTGAAGTACAACAAAACGAATCAGCATGTCACATGAGTTTAGACACTACGCGTAATTGCACCACGAATGTCTGACCTCAGTCATATTTGTCGACCCGGAAATTTGGCTTGTAAAGGTTTTGGAACTGAACTTTTTCGCTACGATTTTGGGTGTTCTGAAGAACTCCCATCACGATTTGTGGCACTTCATGTGCGCTAGTGTCCATTAATTCGACATTTGGTGAGATTTTACCTTGTATAACTCTACAAGGTTCGTTCAGAAAGTCTTGTAAACTACGGCTTGGTACCTACTTATTGCTTTCTTCAAGAATAGCAATTATAATACCGTGTGCATGCAGCTTCTTGCTGACTTTTTTGTTTCATGGTATTGTAACAAGGCTCCATAAAATTGCAATTTGACTGTTCCGTAACTATAAATGATGTGTTCCCGTAAGCTAGCCGACCGTAAATATAACCAAGGGCGTCGCCACCGGGGGGCAGAGGGGGCAGTCGCCCCCTGACGTGAGACTGGGGGGGGCGCCGCCCCTGAAATTTGAGGAGGAGGCCCCTATCTGGAAATGCACAGGAAAAAAGTGAGCAAGGAGGCCGACGAGACATAAGAGGAGGCCTCCAAGACGTGAGAGGAGGCCCCTAATTTGAAGAAGGAGTCACCTAGGAGAGGACAGGAGGACACAGAAATCAAGAGAGTGCCAACAATTGGCACGGAGGCCCCCAGAAATGCAAAGGAGGCCCACAGGATTGCAAAGGTGGCCTCCAGGATTACAAAGGAGGCCCCAGGATTTCAAAGGAGGCCCCAGGATTGCAAAGGAGGCCCGCAGGATTGCAAGGAGGACTCCAGGATTGCAAAGGAGGCTCTCAGGATTGCAAAGGAGGCTCCCAGGATTGCAAAGGAGGCCCCCAGGATTGTAAAGGAGGCCCCATGATTGCAAAGGAGGCCCCATGATTGTAAAGGAGACCCCATGATTGCAAAGGATGCCCCAGGATTGCAAAGGAGACCCCAGGATTGCAAAGGAGGCCTCCAGGATTGCAAAGGAGGCCCCCAGGATTGCAAAGGAGGCCCACAGGATTGCAAAGGAGGCTCCCAGGATTGCAAAGGAGGCCCCAGGATTGCAAAGGATGCCTCCAGGATTGCAAAGGAGGCCACCATGATTGCAAAGGAGGCCCCCAGGATTGCAAAGGAGGCCCCAGGATTGCAAAGGAGGCCCCCAGGATTGCGAAGGAGGCCCACAGGATTGCGAAGGAGGCCCACAGGATTGCAAAGAATTCCGCCAGGATTGCAAATGAGGCTCCCAGGATTGCAAAGGAGGCCGACAGGATTGCAAAGGAGGCGCCCAGGATTGCAAATGAGGCCCCCATGATTGGAAAGGAGGCTCAAATACGGGACGGGAGACCTCAGAAAATGAGAGGAGGCCCAAAGACGGAAGAGAAAGCCAGTGGATATGAGATGAGGTTTCGGAGACGCAAAAGCAGTCCCCAAAACGGGTAAGGTTCCAGCAAGATAGAATAGGATGATCCAGAAAAGTGTCAGGAAGCACCTAATTCGGAAGATGAGGATATAAGATTGGAAATGAGACCCTATGATGAACGAGGAAGCCCATAAAATAGGAGAGAAGGGCCATTAGATCAGAGGGATGGCTCCCAGGCGAGAAAGAAGGCTTCAAGACGGGTAAGAAGGTCCCCATTAAATGACAAGGTAACTGATATAGGAAACGTTGCTGGCAATTTGGAAGAGGAAGCACCGAGAGAGAAGAGGAGTCCACCAGGAGATAAGAGGCCACCCTTAAAATGGGCAAATATAGAATCAAAACGCAGAATAGGAGGCCCCGAAGATGTGAGAGAAGGCCTCTAATTTGAAAAAGAAAGCCCCTAGAAGAGAAAAGGATGCCCCTGCCGGACTCGAGAGGAGTCCCTCAAGACGGAGTAGGAGTTCTCCAGGGCCGAATGAGGCCCCGACGACCGGAAGGAATTCCCAGGAAATGAGAGAAGGCCCTTCAGATGGGAGTGGTAGGTAGCAGGTATGGAAGGAGGCGAGGTTTCCAAAATTGAAGATCCTTCAAGGCTGGTAAGCTTTGCGAGGACAAAGGAGAAGGCCGACGAGGCGTGGCAGGAGGCCCCTAATTTGGCAGTTGATGCCCCTGGAATATGAAAGGAAGCCCCATGCCATGTTAAAGGGGCCCCAGGATGTAGGGGGAGGCCCTCCAAAACGGGAGAGGAGGACCATTGAATATGGGGGAGGGTAGGGCGCACGAGGAGACATCCAAAACCGGTAAAGAGGCTCCAGGAAATGAGACAAGACCCCTAAGATGCGAGAGGAGCCTATAATTTGCAAGAAGCCCCTGAAATGGTAGGAGTCGTGCCGGGGTACTTGAAAATCACGATATGGGCCGAAAAAGATCCGGCCTGGGCCCCTAAAAATCACGCTGAGCCTAGGGGTACCAAAAAGTCGCGCCCGGACCATGAAAATCACGCTAGGGGCGCAATAGGTCGTACCGTTCCCCAGCAGTATCATTGGAACACAAATGAAGCCGGGGCAACGAAAAACCATCCGGACATGCATAATCACTCTGGGGCCCCAACAATGACACCAAAAGCATCCAAAACGTATTGGACCCCCACAAAGTGTCGAGGTCGCTAAAACTCGCGCTAGGGATCCAAGCAAATGACGTCGGGACATAAAAGATTACATTGGACTAAAAAAAGTCACGTCGCAGCCCTTGAAAATCACACTGGGACCAAAAAGGTCGCGCCTGTACCCCAAAGGTTGCAGCTGCCTCAAAAATAAATTATCAACCGGAATGTCACTCTGCGCCCAAAAAAATCGGGTCAAAGTCCCCCCCCCAAATAAAACCTGTTGGGCACTGGAAAAAAAACGTGTCAGGGCACCGAAAAAAAATCGCACCTGGAGACCGAGGAATCGTACCGGGACTCAAAAATATCACATAAGGACCTTTAAAAAATAGAACTCGATGTCCTATGTTCACACCGAGACTCGATCGAATCGATCCCAGCACCGGAAAATTTAGAACAGGTCCGGAAAAAATTAACCGGAAGGCTTTTATACTCCGAAAGGTGCCATCGGCTGAAAAAACGGTGGCTGCAGTGGCATATCAAAGGGGCAAATGACCCCTCCTTCCTAAGAGGGATATGCTCCCAAGAATCGAGCCGAGGCCCCCAAAAGTCGCGCTGGGGCCACACAAATTCGCGTCGGTCCACCAGAGTTCGCGTAGGGGCTCCAAGTAAATACGGCGGGCCCCAGAAAACTCGCTCCGAGGCCCGAAAATATGCAACAGGAACCGCCAAGATCGCGTTGGGGCCACAGCTAAGTACAACGCGCCCCGCAAACTCGAACCGGTCCCACCAAATATCGCGCTCGGACCCACAATTCCCATCGGTATTATCAAAAATTTGGTCTGGGGTTCAAAAATTCACTTTGGGGCAGCCAACAACTGGCGTCTAGGGTCCCACATAAGCACCGTGTGACCCCCAAAGTCGCATCGGTATCCGAAAAATAAAGCCGGAGCCCTCCAAAATAAGGAGGGATTCCAAAAAAAAGTCCGGGTCAGGAAAATGGTTCTGGAGCATCGAACATATCATCAGATGCTTTCACAAATCGCGTACGGCATCGAAAAACATACCAGAGCTCGAAGAAAATCGAGGTGAGATACAAAAACATGGCGCCAGGGACTAAAAGAATCAGGCCGAGATTCTGAATTTAAAGAAAATTCCGAAGAGATCCACAAAATCGCGTTGAGCCCAGATAACTGGAGTTGGGTCCCCAGAACCACGCGCCTGGGCGCGATAAGTCGTGCAATGACCCAGAAAATTCGAACCGAAGCCCCAAAATCGTACTTGGCCCCACAAATGTGCGTCAGAAGCCCCAAATAAACACAGCGGGACCCTGAGAGCTGAACGGAGACAGAAAATGCAACTGGCCCTCCAAAGCGCAGTCTCGCAAAAAGCGACAGGGCCCTCAGACATGCGTTGCAGCCCTAAATAGATATACCGGGAACTCTAAAAAAACAACAACAACAAAAAAACACCGGAAGCTCTCAAGGCACACAGGGGCCATGCGATCCCACGAGGGCCTGAAAAGATGCTGGGGCCGCAAGAAGCAACATGGTCCTAAAATGAACGAAAATACCGGGCTCTAAGTAAACACATCGAGATCTTTGAAGGCGCCCCGATAACTAGGAAACATAATATGTGCACAAAAAAGCCACAACCCTAAAATGAGGAGAGGTTTCGAATATGCGTTGGGCCTCTAACAAAATGGATTGGAGCCCTAAGACACATCCGTAGACGAAGAAATACGAAACGGGTCCAAAGAAGTACACTCAGGCAGGGCCTCGGTTCGGTAGTCAACGTGGAAGCATGTTTAATCAAAGATATGAGGTGCAACAAAGCTCAGCGGGTATGCGCATTTCTTCACCATAAAATATGGGAAGTAGGTAACTAATGATCGAATTTAATTAATCGAATTTTCGCAGCGAATGCCCATACGAAGCATTTTATCACGTCAGATACGGCGCAAGTCTGTCATGTGGCAGCAATTAGCAAAGCGTAGGAGACCCAGTAGAATCCGTAGCATCGCACGAAGTGTGGCGAATACGCCGAATGCACAAGATGGGTGTGCACGTGCACGAACGTTGGCCTTGTGGCGACCGGGCACTATGAACTGGAAGGTCTGAAATCGGGAAATTTTACATTTTGAAGTGATTTGTGTAGGTGTAATTTCAGCAGTGCGAGGTGACTTATCAAGGGATACCAAAATAATACATTCCAACAGGGTGGGGGAGCTAGAGGTGAAATCCGACGAATCAGAAACGATAGTGGTAGATTAGGCCCCTCCACAGGATAATTCAGTTGGTCACTAATTATTTTGTTTAAAAAGTTCCCCTTTGACAAAATAGTGGTCGAAATCGGAAGACTGTTTACTGAGTAGGTGGACCCCCTCCAAATATGTTTCCCCCTCCCCTTGACGCAAATATAGGTACGTCACTGGTCCCCCAATAAGTTTCAGAAACATACGCCCATGGAGCGAAGCCAACATTGAGGGGGCAAATTCCCCTCACAAGCATACAAAACAACACCGCTGCCCCATATTAAATGGGAGGAATGATGTTATTAAATGTATTTTCTTCCTACAAACTTGTCTTCTGTGATTACAGCCTGCATGATCAGAGCTTCCCCGCTTCAATACCTTCTCAACGACATAATTTACAAAACGGTAAAGCACAGCGAAAACCATGGGCGTGACGGCGTGGTATTTGAAGGTTTTGTATTATTTATGCATTATCATTGTTACATTGTTGCATTGCCATTGATGCATTGTTGTTCAATGCTTGTTCTTGCCGTTAATTTATTCGCGTATGATTTATTATTTTAGCTTCTGTGCCAATTGCCTTGCAGCCAGCACCGAATGTTATTAAAAAAATATATAAATCCCTAAGATGACGATCAGAAAACCAATTCAATCCACTTCTCGTTGTCACCTTCGCGAAATTGTCGTCCCAGAACTGAGAAATGATCGTTTAAGCTTGTTCATGAGATCAAGCTGGTGGGAATGACTAACAGTAGTGATGAACCTAGCTATATTTAGTTAAACTTGGTAGACATAGAAGTGGGTCGATCGATGGGAGATATCTTTAAGATATGCTCAGCACGAGCCCCACCAGCTCGCTGCAATATAGAGGCCAGCGGGAAGATTTTGATCGTCGATAAAGCATAAAGATGTTGGTTTGTTTTAGCACTGACGTATTTATCCACATTTGCTTATTTATACCCTGGCATGGCTCAGTTCTCAGCAAAAAAAGAACATTCTTGCTGTTGCGTTTTGCGTAAATGGTGCATCATGCCAAGAACAAACAAGACATCAATATGAAATCATATTCCCCATTCGAGAACCATACTAAGAGCCTAAAAAGCAATAGGAGGCCCTAACGCAGTGGAGGCCCCCTTTCGAGGAGCAGGAGGCCCCCTATCAACATTTGCCCCCTGGAAGAATTTCGTGGCGACGCCACTGAATGTAACGTGAATGTATGCCGTAAATGTAACGCCTCACGAGCCTGAGCTGGCTGGCGGCTCGCTGTCGGTCCGTGTCGCGGCAGTAACCGTACGTCGGGTCGAGAGTCTAACTCTCGGCCGGCGCTGCCGCACCTAGCTCAGCGCTTTTACCGGGCCGACGCCCGACACACGTGACGTGAACTTTCATCACCCGTTAGCTGCACGGACGGTTAGCGGCTTGTGCAGACCCCCGAGGCAGTCGTCTCTGAGAGGCCAGGCGACGCGGGTCTGTAACGCTGACGTTCGCGCGTTCTAAATTAATAACAGATTTCGGCCTTAAAATTCAACGCTAGGTAATATCACGGCTGTTCGTCGGTGTGGAACATTTTTAGGTACGAGTTTTCTGGTGTTTGACTGCTGCCGTCTATTTACTGCTGCACAATACAAATAGTGCAGAGAACTTTGGAACTTTACAACGGGAGTGACGCGGACGCGAAGTCATACTAGACTATCACGTAACCGATATAGGAACTTTCCTACAGTAAACTGGCAGATATATTTGGCTCACATGTGGTTCTTGTTGGTTCAGGTTGAGACTGGTGTGCTCCATATCAATATTGAATATATACACATTGCCATTGGGCATATAGGTGGGTACCTAGGTAAATATCAAGCTTAAAGTGCGATGGGTTGGCTGCTGAAGATAAATATAGTTTGCATATCCACAATCGCAATAATAACTGATTGTTGTTGACTGGACTGGATTCTGTGCAAGTTTGACAATGACTGGAAATTGAGAATGGAATGAATCCAGTTCAAGCTCCATATGCATGCGCTTTTGCTGTTGGTCATGTGTGCAATCATCATTATGACAATGCAATTGATGTCTAGTGGCTTTGCAGATGTTTCAGACAATCTGGTATAAAACGCATCAGCATCAGCTAATATCAACATTTTATGATGTAAGTTGTGCTTGCAAAGTGGAAGGAAATACAATTCCTTTGTTTTTCCCACACAATTTTCAATTTTGCAACAAAAGGTGAAGAGTGAATCCACTATCAAATCCAAATCCGTTTCATTTCAGTACAAAATGTGCTGGTTGGCATCAACTAAGTTATCTAAGTAGCTTGGTGTTTTTATTTTTTTGCCTTCTCATCAGCATAAAAATAACATAGGATGTTGGGGGGCACAAATCAACATTGAGGGGGGCCAAGATTAACATTGGTGGGGCAATGGCCCTCACAAAAGGATACAAATCGACGCCCCTATTCTCACGGATGATGCCCGCCCGTCTGCTGTCACTGCCGGTAGGTCGATCCCATATTGTTGGCGACAAGACATCAAGGACCAGCTGGACGAGGTGTTGGCGAAGACCATTATATCGCCGGTGCACTTCTTTGGAAGTCAAGCCCCAACTTTGGAAGTCAAACCCAAGACAAAATTCAAGCAATGATGCATATATGTCGAGTGCGAAATATTACTCGTGTTCAACGTAGGTAGGGGTAGGATTGACCAAAATATATAGTGAGCTGTGACGATATTCTCACGATTCTTCTAAGTATTAATTAATATTGGTGGTGACTGTCCTCTTTGATAAATTGAAATAGTACAAGCAATCCTATTTTATATTTTCCCAAATCGATAACCACACTGGTAATTTAGCGTCAATCGTGATGTGGAGATCGCTATGCTGGTTACATGTCTCCTTTCGTACTGTTTTTAGTCTGATTTGATTGGTATAAATTTGAATTAACATATATAAATGCTTCATTAATCACACGATGACCTTTCCTTGATTCCGGAGACGCCTGGAATGATGCTACGCAAAAGACATGCATTTATGCACATTTGCTAACATTGGTCACACACGGAGGTGCCTACTGTAAAAATAAAAACCTACTGCCTACTGAAAGCACTAAACTTAACTAATGTAAACTGGTCATTTGGGGGGGGGGGCTCCTTTCATGCCTATCGCATCTATCTGGTTTTCCTTGGTAGACACCTTGCATTGCTGCACCAGGGCAGAGGAGAAAAAAAACAATCCGGAAGCTACTGTTCATCACAATCGGCATACGCACATCGCGTTCCTGGAACATAACATACTTGACATGCACGTTATACACAACACTGTGGATACATGCCTAACGACTAATCGTATCATAATATCGGCCAAGAGGTTGTGTTCGAGTTTACGTCAGATATATGTTCCTTAATGAGTAATGACTCAGCGATCTTCCGATCTACATGGTCTTTCGCTTTGAATAGTATCGGAATGTCGAAAGGAATAGATGTATGGTGATCCTGTGCGTGGGCGTTTCTGAAGTGGTCTCCAAAAGGGTGTCGGCTGTTCGATTTAACATGTCCTGAATGTGTCGTTGAAACTGAGTCGAACTGGGTGTTTTGTTTCCCCTATGTATGTAGTCCGACACAGCTTGCAAAACATTTTCTATACTACGTTTTTTTTGGGTGCAGTCTCCATTGAAACCCGACCTACATGGGAATGCTGTCCTCCTGGGCATCTAGGCTTAGTGAAAGCTGAATGCATCAAAGAAGTGCACAATTTGCTGTCGTTTTCCTGGTTATTTTCGCTTTCAGGCCAGACTTTCTCACTATTTGCTTTACCTTACAAAGGCTGTTTTCATCGATGTAGGGCAGAGTTAAAAAGCCATCATTTTGATCATGTCATGTGCGTCGATGCTTGGAAATCCTAGTGTGCTGGCGGTTTTTGCTTTCTTTCACTTCCCGCAAAAGCCGAGATAGTAATTTTCTGGGGTAACCGTTGTCCAAAAGTAAGGTCCAGAGTTTGTCAATGCTCAGTTTTTCTTTTTCTGAATTGGAAGAGTTGTTAATGGCCCTGTGGAAGCTGTTCCTAGCAATGTTATGCTTGGTGGAGGTGGGATGTGCAGAGGTGTAATGTAATATAATGCCAGAGTTGGTCGGTTTGATGTAACGTTCGGACTCTAATTTAGTGTGCCCTTCAGCATTTTCGACGTTGACCAAAGTATCTAGGAAGGGTACGCCGGCGCCACCCCGGAGTGCTCCATAGTGAACTTGATGTGCACGTGTTGTGAATTCAGAATTTCTAGGAATCCTACCAGGCCGTGCTCTCCGTGTGTCCATAGTTCTGAGTCGTCATCAGTGTATCTAAATAGGAACTTGGGCTTTTCTGCGACTTTTCTGTCCAAAACATTCCGCTTCAGCCTGTCCAAAAAAACAAAAGGATAGCTAGTCCAGGTGCACATGGGTTTCTCATTGCTAATCCCTGTTTTTGCCTGTAGCAGCCGTCACCGAAATAGAAAACGTTCTCGTTAAGACACTAAGTATGGTGCACACGCCGTCTATTGTTAAGTTAAAAGTAGTTACGTCCCGGATGTAATCTTGAAGTATCTCACGTACAGCATCTATGGCTTCAGATATCTGAATACTGCCGTACAGATTTATAACGTCTGCGCTCAAACATATCGCATTATCAGGAATGCCCTCATTATTCCTGTGACTGGAAGTACGTTTGAGAAAGTCATTGGTATTCCACAGATTAGTCTGCACAAACCTTAGTAGTTGATGTAGGATTTTCTTCAAGCAAACATGATTTTTTGTTTGTTTGTTGGACCGCCACATACTGAGATCACTGGTTTAATAGGAACAGAAGGTTTGTGGTCTTTTGGCAGGCCGTAGAACACAGGTGTTCTGCTACGCATACTGGTGAGTTCTTTGATTTTTTTCTTTCTTTAGTTTGTCCTTCGCCACTGCTTTAATGGTTCGTTTTGCTTTAGCTTCTATCCTCGGTACCGGGTTCCTGGATATTCTCTCATAATTATCCTCATTATTCAGGAAACATTTGGCCTTGCTAACATACCCAGTTTCATCCAGAACAACAACAACAAATGTAAAGGTTTTGTTGTTCTGGATAAAACTGAGTATGTTGGCAAGGCCAAATGTGTCATGAATAATGATAATAATTATGAGAGACTATCCAGGGACCTGGTACCGAGGGTAGAAGCTAAAACAAAAAGAACCATTAAAGCGGTGGCGAAGGCCAAACTAACGGAAAAAAGAACTCACCCCTATGCATAGCAGAACAAATGTTTTCTACGACCTACCAAAAGACCGCAAACCTTCTGTTCCTATTTGCTTGAAAAAATCCTATATCAACTAGTTTGATTGGTGGGATCTGTGGGATACCAATTAAGTTCTCAAACGTAGTTCCAGTCACATGGAGTCTGAAGTCATTCCTGATAATGCGATATTTTTCAGCATAGACGTTGTAAATCTGTACGGCAGTATTCAGATATCTGAAGCCATAGATGCTCTGCGTGAAAAACTGCAAGATTACATCCGGGACGTAACTACTTTTCTCTTAACATTAGACGACATGTGCAGCCTACTTACAGTGTCTTAACGACATCGTTTTCATTTTCGGTGACGGCTTCTTGAGGAAAAGCAGGGATTAGCAATGGGAAACCCGTGCGCACCTGCACTAGCTATAACTTTGTTGACAGACTGGAGCAAAATGTTTTGGACAATGTCGCATAAAAGCCCAAGTTCCTATTTAGATACATTGATGACTACGCAGGACTATGGACGCACGGAGAGCAGGCCCTGGTAGGATTCCTAGAAATTCTGAATTCACAACACCCGAACATCAAGTTCACTATGGAGCACTCAGGCGGCGGCGCCGGCGGCCCTTCCTAGATACTTTGGTCAACGTCGAAAATGCTGAAGGGCGCACTAAATTAGAGTCCGAACTTTACATCAAACCGACCAACTCGGGATCATTGTACATACGCCTATATACCACGAGTTTCCTATACCTCCGGTGGGATCCGAACCAACTCGAAAAACTCGAAGGTGGTGTTCACTCAAATATTCACTGAATCAGCGTCATTTCCTTACAAGGGGCACCTATTCCATATCGAGCGGGTCCACTGGATGAAATTATGAGGGAGGAGGGGAATGCACTCGTCTTCCCGAAGGGGCGGCACCTATGCAGAATGGGTGCACATACACACAGCGCCTCCTGTATCCAGCCCTCACCATGCAAGTGGCAGATCAGATCCAGGGGGAAAATGGGGCGGGTGCCCACCTTCCCAATAGGCGTGTGGTGCCCCTTAGACTGTAAAATGATGGCCCTCCAGGACGCTTCAGTCTACCCTCCACCCCACTCCGCTCAACGAGTTTTTCAGACCATGGTGTCACTAAAAGTTGAAAATGCGCCCAATACTGAAAAATTGAACCCTCTCCAGGATACCACGATACCACCACCCCCTCCCGGATTTTTCGGCCAGAGGCCGGGGGAATGGCATCCGAAACCCATATCTCATATAATGTTCAAAACGTTCCACACCTGGAAAACATTAAAAAAGCCATTCCCTAAACTAAAGAATAACTTTTCACTCTTCCAGTGTGAAGTGCATCACGCATTCCACACCACGTTAACTTCCCTATGCGTTCGCTACAGTTTTGTCAGTACAGTACGACAGTAACGAACTCGTGTCTTGAAAGAGTGATTGACTGCTTTGCCAACGATGCCAATGCCAACGAACTTTTGTTGGAAAGTAACGAACCCTTGAGTTAGTTATTGTTGTGGTTTAAGGAAGCGTCGACCATATCGTTGATCATATTGCTGTGATATATATTTAAATCTTACTATGTTACCAATGCATCCTCAGGAGTAGCAGTTGTAATTCCATCTTTGTGTGTACATGGCCTCGAATCCTATTTCTGAGAAGAAATGAAAGATACATGCAGGTCGTCAGACCATTCGTGAGGCGATTTTTCAACAATGAAAGCTTCAAGCTAGGTTTTTGGCTAGGTTTTAGGCTTGTTTTTGGTCGAATGCTACAGAGTTCCGCACATTGTCAACATTTGTGTCATTGGCGGCATAAAGCATTAGCTTCACCTCGTGGCGGCAAACGCCGACCTTCTTCGCATGTATTATGCACATATGCACAATACGATATAATATAATACACATACATACACCCAATATGACATAATACAATATATTGACTAAGTACATGATCCAATACCGACACACAATAGGATATAATATAATATACATATACTCTAAATACGGTAAAGCACAAAACACATACACACAATACAAAATATCACAGACATGGCCGTTGAGCGGGTGGGCGGCTCCGGTGGGTTGCGGATCGTGCGGTCGAGATAGCCCTGGCAGATGGCTTCGATCTGAGCACGACCGGACATCTCCAGCGGCAGGCGGGGGTCGCGTTACCGCTGCTGGCGGCGGGCCATTGCCTATTCTACCACCACATTTCAACGTAATTATAACATGCATTAAGAACATTATGATGAATAACGGAAATATCACGTTCGTTATTCGTGGATAAAAACGAAATGATTCAGGAAAATGGAAACATCCATGATGCATGGCAATGGAACGAAAAGCTCAAGTTGTTATCAACCTCAATGCTGGCATAGTTTCTTCGCCACATGGTGATCTATACAACTTAACCGACAGCAACGTCAACAGTATGTCACTGAAACTTGCTAGGACTGTGCACTCTCTGCAGGCCTTGCAAACCCGTACTGATGGCCAAAAATTTTCGGCTATGGCGATACAACGCAGGGTCCACTTCCGACCCTGTATGAAGTCGATGAAGTGTTGCACCGGTCATACGAACTTGCGCACGTTGAAGGGCTGCAGGCGCAGGGCGTTCTCGACCGCATCGTATACCTGTGAACACATTAAGTAAAACATGCCAAATCGTGAGAATGTCATGACAATGCAAAGCTACCCAGGGCACCTTTGCAGCCAACGTTTGCGTTTGGCGCGCCGTAGCACATTGAGGGGCACTTGCTCCCAGACACGTATATAAACCCTCCTGAGCACCACAATTGTTTGTTACCACAGACACAAGCGGTGCCAATGTCTCCACGATAACGAAATCATCGCTTGCAATGCTGTAAAACATTACCCATGAGCCTTTCGCCATGTAGTTGCAATATAAACCGCATGATGTACCTTTGCCTAAAAAATGCATCGCCTGGAAAAAGGCCAGGTGAATTGCGAAGATAACAGTGAAGTACTACACCCGCCAAGCGGCTACAGGAACCAGTTGGGTCTCGGTTTCGCATTGTAGCGCATTGTTGTCGGATACGTCGTGCATCATCACGTATTGAAAACATATGGCTACGATTCTATGACAAATGTCCGTAAGAACAAATGTACGTAAGGACAAAAGTACGTATGGCAGGTGTACGTAAGCAAATATGCGTAAGCGCAAAAGTACGTAGACGCAAATGTAAGCGCATAAGCACGCAAGCGCAAATATATGTATGCAGACATGTGCGTATGCACAAATATACCCAAGCACGAATGTACGTATGCGTAAATGTGCGTAACTACAAATGTACTTAAGCACAAAAGTATGCCACCGCAAATGTACGTATGTACGAATGCATTTAAGCGTCAAGTTGCTGCAATTTTACGTAAGCGCTAACGTATGCAAACGCAAATGTATATAAGCGCAAATGTACGTCGGCGTAAAAGTACTTAAGAACAAAATTATGTATGTTGTGTGAACTTATGTAGATGTACGTATGCGCAAATGTTAAAATGCGGAAATGTACGTAAGCACTGGTGTGTGAATATGTAAATGTACGTAATAGCAAAAGAATGTCAACAGACACGCACTTAAGCGCAAATCTACCTCAGTGCAAATATATATACGTAAGCGCCATCGCACCTAAACACAAAATTACATGAAAGAAAATGTACGCATGAGCCAATATACGCAAGTGCAACTGCGCGTAAATGGAAAAATACGAAAGAGCAAATGTGCGTCAATGCAAATATGCGTACAGGGAAATAAATACGTATATAATATATTCGTAAGTGTAAAGGTACGTAAGCGCAGAAGCGCATCCACGTACAAATGCGTGAAAGCAAGTTCATATAAATGCAAATTTACATCAGCAAAATGAAAGCGTATGCATCACAAATGTACGTAAGCAAGTGTACGTAACCAAGTGTATGTGTTACCAACGTACATATGCAGTTGTACGTATACACGAAAGTAAATATGACAAATATATGTAAGTACAGATGCACACGAGCACAAAAGAACATGTGACAAATGTACTCATGGTAAATGTACGTAAGATCAAATGTACGTATGGCTATCACTGGCGGATCCAGGGGGGGCCATTCCGGCCATGCCCCCCCCCCCCCAAGCGCTTCAAAGGGGGGCCATAGTGTCTTTTGCCCCCCCCCCAAACCAACAAAAGTAAACTGAATTAAAATGCAGTAACCTTTGCTGAGGTTAAAAAATAGCGTTCCGGGTGAAATAATCTCCAATTTTAAAGGTATTTTGTTATAATTGTTTGGTCAGCCTCCCCGTCCCCTCCTCCCGGGAGGGGGAGGGGAAGGCTGACGCCGTAAACCGAAAGTTGCCCCCCCCCCCAAACCGGTGGGCTAGATCCGCCAGTGATGGCTATGTATCTAACCAAAGGTACGTGAACACAAAGGTACGTATTCGTAAATGCACACACATTTGCTGAGAAGTACACCTGCTCTTGTATACATTTAATGCATACTTTTAAGTACATTTGCACTTATATACATTTGCGCATACGAACATTTTGCGTATACGTACTTTTTTATGCATACACACATTTGCGCTTACGTGCTCTTGCGCTTACGTACATTTGCACATACGTACATTTGCGCATACGTACATTTGCGCTTACGTACATTTGCGCATACGTACATTTGCGCATACGTACATTTGCGCATACGTACATTTGCGCATACGTACATTTGCGCATACGTACATTTGCGCATACGTACATTTGCGCATACGTACAGTTGCGCATACGTACATTTGCGCATACTTACATTTGCGCATACGTACATTTGCCATTCGTAGATTTGTCCGGTTTCCTATAGCTACGAATAACATAACTGAAATATAGAAGCACGAAGTAA
Source organism: Ashinkailepas kermadecensis (assembly GCA_034440615.1). Taxonomy (NCBI): domain Eukaryota; kingdom Metazoa; phylum Arthropoda; class Thecostraca; family Neolepadidae; genus Ashinkailepas; species Ashinkailepas kermadecensis. Next base: position 95,046 of record JAOTOM010003414.1, read on the forward strand.
ATCAAACAGAATATTAATGCCAACTTCTCGATATGCGGAACAGCTGACGCTTTCAGCTGTGCACCCACTGTACCACCATCTGGCCGTCAGCAACACCCTCACCGCTCTCTTGCTGTCCATGTCGCAGACGATGACGCGCCAGTCGACGTGCCGCTGCAGCCCGGCCCGCCGCAGCAGCAAACTGAGCGTGGTCGACTCCTCATGGCACGTGACAGCGTACTGTAGCACGTAGTGGTGCTGGTCAGCGACGTCGTCATGTCTCACAGTACTCACGGGGTTACAACATCTTGGGTCATGTCTGAGTCATGGCTCCTTGTAGCAAGTCTAGTTTGACGAAGGAGTATTGGGACAAGCACGTGGGTGACTTACTGTGCCCAGGTGCCTGAAAGCGTCATGGTCGGCGCCGTCCAGACATATTGATGCCTGCAGGAGCTGCCTGGGCAGCACCATGCCGGGCAACAATACGTCCGCCTCTTCCGCCATCTCGGCCAGCTGCCGCTCACGCACCTCCTCCTGTGGTGTCATAGCAAATGCTCAATAGCCGTCAAACAACCACTTCACGGTCGCCGCCACTTCACGGGAGTGAATATTGGCGTTCGTTGAACACTGAACAATGCCAAATTATGCATTGTAGATGAATGTTTATTTTAGTGTGTTTTAGGCCTGCTACCGTCACTGTGTGGGGAGGAATCTGCTGCTCATTGTTTAATTCAGTGATCCGTTGGGCAGTCCTTAAGCACACGAAATGAAATAATGAAAAAACCGATAGTACGTATGCTTAATGACGACACGTCACGTATACGCTAAACACAAATGAGGGTGAAAATTGTCATGCTTTTGGTGAGAACACTTGCCCCACCCCACCTCAGCATTAACACGGGACCTATGTGCATTCACCGGAAACAATGGTATGGAAAAACTCATCATTCATATAATTTTCGAACCTTCCACAACAGCGAATTGTTAATAAAGTCCTATCACCAATTGAATGGAATGAAGGAAGGAAGGAAAGAAATAGCAGGCTGCATTACAGTCGACTTTCAACATGACTCATTCCACACCACGTCCACGTTATCTCTACCGTATGTGGCACTTACTAGTTTGCGCGCAAATCGCTCCTTATTGCGTACATCACGCTGCTGGCCGGGATGGTGGATTTGGACGTGCCGCTGCAGTGCCCGCTGTCCCGCACGGCCGGCGGCAAACGTCCGGGTCCGCCGACACTGGGGACAGCGGACCTCCGCACTACAAATGAGAACAACCCGGCTGTTGCAACCAACACCAAGTACCGACGTTCACATACATGCATGCTGACGGTATCACGGTAGGCTGACGGTACTGACGGTACACTGACGGTGGCGACATCAATTGACAACCGTCCACATGACATTGATGAAATGCACTTGGAAGGGTGGAATCGAACATAAGTGCTCATTTTGTGTAACATGAATTGACCACCGTCGACATCACATTCACGCAATGACTTTGCGGTACCGCATGCCGTCGGCATGGGGCGCCCAAGATAGCTTACGTGTCACTGCGTGCATTTTCGTATACGCGCAGCTCGCAGGTAGGCCGCCTCCTCCTGCCGGTCCTCCACGTTATGAGAGTGCTGCTGCACGCTGTGGGCCATCCTGTACAGGCCACCGCACATGCACGGCACGCCGCCGCTCACCAGCTCTGACCGAAAGATCACCCAGGAAGTGGCCACTACGTTTCTCTCCACATTACTGATGTGGTATGGCTATTGCACAGAGTGAACAAAACCCAGGTTGTTCTCTGAATACGAGATGAAGTGAGTAAGAAGTGACATCACATCAAATCGAGCACTAGACCTGTGCTCGTGAATATTTGAAATGCTAATTCTTCTCCATGTTTGCACTCCAAACAACTCTACAGATGTGTTGATCGAAACAGTTTTGCGGCATATAGTATAGAAGCCAAGCGGTTCTCTTCTGTTTCCACCATGAGGAAGCCAATGCTAAGTTGAACTGTTGTTATTGGGGTTTAGGGGCGCATCAACTGCCTAGGTTATACCGCGCCCATGCTAAGTTGAACTGAAAAAACAACGTTCATAGGTGGCATTGCGTAGGGCACGGACATACAGATCGGTTAATTATTACCGGATTCTCTAGGAGTATGCACCGTGCAGCCTTACCGTAGCCTGCCGGCACCGCTTCAGCGCCAAGCGTCCAGCCGCCGGCCGGCTGCAGAAGCGACAACGGCGACTGCGACGCTGGCGACGATGGCGGCTGCGGCTCCGGTGGCGACGGCGAGCGTGATGGCGGTGGCAGGTGTGGCTGTGGCGCACAGGACGGCGGTGGCGGTGGCTGAAGCGACTGGCGCGCAGACCTGGGCGGCTGTGGACGGGACGGCGGCGACGACAGCGACAGCAACGGCTCAACGAGCTGAAGAGCAGACGGCGACGGCGGCAGCGATGGCTGGCGAGACGACGGCAAGTGCTGCTGCCGCTGCAGCTCCCTTGCGTGCCATCTCACCAGCAGCTAATGTCGCTGCATACTAATCCTCTGCCGCTACCGCTGCACGTCCTGCTGCTGCCGTTGCTCGCGGAGCCGCCGTTGTTGCTCTTGTCTCTCCTGCTGCTACCACTGCCGCTCCTGCTGTAGCAGCTGCGCCGCCCGCTGACGCTCCTGCTGCCGCTCCTCCTCACAGCTGCTGTAGCAGCTGCGCCACCCGCTGGTACTCTTCGCAGCGCTCCTGGTGCTCCTGCTGCAGCCGAAGCGACAGCTGCGTATTCAGCTCCTGCCGTTCCTCGCACCAGCGTCGCAGCCGCAGCAGCTGGTCACACGTTGGCCGCTCGTTTTCCGATGAATACATGTCCCTATCGATAAAAAAACAATCACAGCATTGTCATCGTATGGAACCAATTCCACTAATCATTACAATGTTGCATATATCTCAGACATATTTTGCAACAAGGAAAACGAACGTGGAGCAAAGTGCACTCAAACGACCATAACACCCGCAACAAGCGACGAAGACCTAGTTGGTAATGCAGCTATCCAGGTATTGTATATTCAATATCAATGTTGGCCATCGAAGCACTAACACTTGAATGTTGCGAAACAAGTTGTCAAGTTCGACTTCCAACACATGGAAACTGACACACTCAGAACAGAACACACGTTTAAAGCATTCTCCCGCAACCAGTGATGCCATTGATATAATCCTTCCATTATAGAGCACTGCAGACAACTTTGTGCACCATGCGAAACATTCCACTCAAACGGTATGCAACGAGAAATGACTAACGCCTAATTTAATGTCCATTGATGTTCGCCACCAGGTGAAATACCAGCTTAATTCTTACTGCAATACACAAACACTGAACACCTTGTTTCAAATGGCACACATTTCAATGTCTATGCACAAGACCCACATGCGGCACATGGACATGGACATGGAAACAATACAGCATAAGATAAGAAATAACTAACACTAGCAAGAAAAAGATCTATCTAGACACCATGAAAGCCATGCGGAATATTGATAAATTGTGGCTGGCATGATGCCGACAACGGAACCCGTACTGGTCGACCATTGCCATCAGTATCACCTTCAAGGAGAAATGACACTTCCGGACCGGGTGGACGAGAGGCACGCGACGCCATGTGGCCTCAGCTGCTTAGTTTCCTAAAGCCACAACCAACTCTCGGGAATATGATGACATGATTAACGTGTCTTTGACATTTCATTTGCGGCACAACATTGAACACTAAATATCCAACTAGCAACACGACAAAGGAGCGAATGTTGTTAACCGCCAGCAGCATTAACGGAAAACTACCACAGTCAGGATCATACATGTTGTGATTAAAGTACACGCAACATTCAACTTGCAACACGATATTTAGCACGGAAAATGGCACACTGAGTGTTCAACTGTCAGTAGCGGTGCATTAGTAGGAGACCAGTCAGCATTTCAGCAACCGAAATCACATGCTACAATTACAATTACGCAATTGCAATTCCAGGTGAAACGAGTGCAAAAAAGAAACATGACCTATGTCCTGTAAGATAGCTAAGTTGGGGGAATAAGCGACTCGGTCTGAACGTCTTCCGATATGTCAGGAAAAGGTAGCACATAGGGATGTGCATGCTGCGATCAACCATCGATAGCAAATGGGTCTGGAACGTGGTCAGCAGCCGCCGAGGAGCGTGCCGGCTGAGTGCGATGGCTGTGGCCAGCTCAGAATTGGAGATCGACAGCGGTAGAATGACACGGCACCAGACCACCACACACCACACTGTACCACACCACTTCGCAATGGACCGCAGCAAACATCTCGGGTAGAAACCGCACACACCACTAACGCCACACTGTACCACACCACTTCGCACTGAAACGCAGCGAACAGCTCAGGCTGCACGACAACCAACACACACACCACAACACCACACTACCACACCACTTCGCATTACCGCAGCAAACATCTCAGGCTGCACGACAACTAACACCGACACCACACCACACCGACACCACACAGACACCACACCGACACCACACCGACACCACACAGACACCATACCACAGATCACGCGAAGTCGCCATCTGAGAAGATGGCGACTCGCGCGCCGCCAGGTACCAACTTTTTGTATAGTGCATTCTAATAATGAAGAAGACATGTCGAATAGTAACTGAGGAAAATGCACGAAGTAGAAAGATTAGTACATTCTTGGAAAATACGACATCTCACTCTAGCAGGTAAGATAACTATAATTAAATCGCTAGCCTTGTCTAAGTTTGTGCACCTTTTTACAGCGCTACCAAAACCGAGAGTCGCTTATTATAAAACTTAATGCATTATTATTTAATTTCCTCTGGAGTGGTAAGGGAGGTAAGATCAGACGAAGCAGCGTTTACAAGGAAAAGTTTAAATGGACAAGCGGCGATGGAGTTAGACATGTTCATTGAATCACTCAAAATTACGTGTATCAGATGACGTATCATAAGTGGCCCATGCTGGGGAGGACTGAGGAAGTAATTAGCCATCGAGAGTTTGTATGGCACAGAAACGCGAAATCTATGCGAAATCTGGCTTAGAGATCCGATAATATCTTCTGGCGGGAATACATTAACACGCGCACTGGAGCGGGGGGGGGGGGAAGCGGAACCCGCCCACCCCTCCGGTTTTCCGTACATAACTTCATATTTTACCAGTCGATATACGCTATGTTTTGCGTACCTACGTAGACATGACCGGCGCGTCGCTTAAAGTAGGAAAAATGGAAATCGGCCAAAAATTATTATAGTTAGAGACCGTTAAATTCAAAACATTTCGTAGCGCCAGACCACAAAAATCGGCGCTGATGCGCTTCCCGTATATTGGCAAAAGGGAAGTGTTCTTGGCAACACTAGCGACTTATTTGATGTATATTGTTATGCTATATATTTTCAAAGTCATGTTAGGTCACCGAGGTCATGTCCGGTCAAGTTCATGACAGGTTAATGGAACCAAACATGGTCAACTAGATTGTTGTCATAAATGCAAATGACTGTCATGCGATTGATGTCACTTTGCATGTTACTCCCTACACATCCTGAAAACTACTGTATGTCATTGTGTACCTAAGCGTTTCCATACTTTATTCATATACTTCACTCCTTCCTTCGCGAAGCCGATTGCGCCGAGCCGCCCGACGAAGCAGTCGGACGGGCGATCCGGTTCCGGTAACTAGAACAGGTAACTGACCTGATAAAATGATGCTACATAGGTGACACGAGGTCAAATTTCTGGTCTAGCATCTGTATTGCATCATCAGTACTGTCCAAAACATTATTGATGCCCATTTTGGACCCTTTAAACACAATCACAGCGATCCATAACAATGATAAGTCAAGCCACGCAAAACAAGAACATTTTGACGTATGTGACCTCATTTGACCTTGTAGATATTGACCTAAGGTCATGCAATTTGCGCACAATAGAGTTCACTACCGTACCCATCCACCCTGATAATTTCGTTACTCCAGTTTTAATAGGAGCCGAAATCTTATGAGGGGCGGAATCCGCCTCCCTCCAGTGCGCGTAATTTTCAGAGGCCCTCCAGGGCGCGTGTTAAAGCCTATGCCAACTATGTCTCCATTATTGTCATTACCGACGTGCATGATTTAAGCAGATGGTCAATCTGGTTTTCAGATCAAACGAAGTTTAAGCAGAATGTTAAGTTGGAAAAGGAAATATTTTATTACTTAAACGATCTTTTAAGTGATACTGGTCTGGACACTTGCTCAGATAGAACATCGATTGGGAATTAGGGTGAACATATTGGACTATATTGGCTTAATTCGAAGTCTGCCAAGGGAGTGGAGATGTAATAGAAGCAAGGTGAAGCTTTGCGAACCGATGGTATATCCGTTTGGCTCCAGCATACTTGAAGCAGGTCGTGGTGCTAAGGTATTTTACATAAAACGTCTTGAAGGTAAATACCAAGATAGGACCAACATTTGGGAAGGTTTTTGGGAAAGGGAGTTAGGTAGTATTGATTGGAATGATGTATATGGAGCTATCTACTAGAATACACTTTCCGTTCAACATAAAATGTTGCAGTATAAAATTATAGCTAATATAATTGCGACCAATGCAATTTTGTAACGCATAAAAGTTTTGGATTCCAACCAATGTGGAAGGTGCCAATGGGAAAGGGACTCATTAATACACAAACTGTGGGATTGTGAACACGTTAAAATCGTAGAAATCGTAAAAAGACGTAGATCAATGGTTGAGATCATTAGTTGGAATCGGCGACTGTTTGGAAAAAGAGGTTCTACTAGGTTTGCATAGGCATGCTTTCGTGAGTCATGCTGTTATTGTAGGAAAGCGTATTATATGTGCCCGTTCGTATCTTGGTATTACAATTTTGAAAACACGTCTTCTGTATGACAGGAAAATTGAGGAAATGATTGCTATTAGGAGTAGGAACGGGGTCAGATTTCATAAGATGTGGTGCGTTGAATTTTCTTGATTTGTTAGATGTGATGATCGATGTCCGAAGAGAAGATGAGAGAAAGGAAATTGTGAACCGGTTTCTTGCCCATCATCCGTATGTTGATTTTCTTCAGACCAGGCATGTATTCGCCACGAGGTGCGTGCATTTGCGACGAGTGAAGGAACACTTATCCTGAAATTTGGCATAGTTAACCTGCTTTACTTATCGCCATGTATGATCGCATTATGCCTGTTTTTGTTTCGTCTATTTTGTCGTATGTTTCGACGTAAGTGTACGCGTGTAGTTGTGCTTTTGCATGGCTTGGTATCTGTGTGTGTTGTAGGCAAGGGCATCCGTAACTAGGAATTGGCCTGTGGAAGTTTCTTCTAATACACAATTTATTATTTAAGAAAAACAAAAACACAAAAGCATTGCAGCCGGATCAAATAGAGTGTCAAAGGGTAATATAACGGAATATCTCGGCGGTTGTGACTTTACGACGCATTCAGCAGCTGAGGCCATATGGCGTCGCCTGCCTCTCACCCTAGAAGGAAGGGCGGGCGCCGCGGGGAACCGAACCCCAACGGAATATCTCATTATATATGAGTATTTATTGAAAAACGACACCACACCACACCAATCGAAACCACCCGGGGGAAGCATTTGCCAGGAGACTACACCAATACATGCAACAATACATGCAATACAATATAATGCGTGTAACACCTCATGGCATCACACCACACCACACCACTACACCATGAAATCACACCACATTACGCGGCACCAGTCAGTCCACAGACTAGACAGTATGCCATGCGACCAGCCGACATCGTGCTATTCTGCAGCAAGGCATTGCACATCACGCTGCAACAGAAAACTGCTTCACAACAATCATCCGACAATATCACCAGATCTGTAGCACAGCAGGACCCTGCACCACGGCAACATACCACAGACAAACGACGTACCACCACACCACACGACACCACACCACATCACACCACACTGGAAGCACTACACAAAATCACACCATGTTACGCTGAACCATCCCATAACACAAGACGGAATGCACCACGACCAGCCGATATCGCTCTATTCTGCGACAATTCATTGTACAACACTTTACAGAAATCTAATTCACACCAATCACCAAACAATATCACGAGATCTGCAGCACAGTACGACCCTGCATCACGGCAACTTACAGCAGACAAACGACGGACCACCACACCGCGCGACAACACATCAATCCGCTCCGGAAGGAACTGCAACACGAGATCGCGATACGGCAGAGGAGTCACGAAATGAAGACGCAATACGAGAAATGCTTCATCAAAAACAAGCCCTGATCAAACGCTGTCTGAAATTGTATAATTTGTTCCATGACGGTAACTATCAAATCGCTATATTTCTGACAGATGGTTCTTCGTGACATGGGTTGTCAATGGATGACAGGTGAACATTGGTCAAAGACTTTGGATATTAGCACGTTTATATGGGTGCTGCTCGACCACTGTAGTCAATGCGCCCCCTGAACCCCAGTATCTAAATAACTAGCATGTCTAGAGCTAGAACCAGACAACGGACGGACTACCATACCACACGACATGACTTCAAACCACCCGAGAAGCACTACACCACGAGATCACACCATGTTCGCGGCACAAGTCCACAGCACTAGACAGAATGCTACACGACCAGCCGTCATCGGGCTACTCTTCAACAATGCATTGCACATCACACATCGACAGAAAACTACTTAATACCAATCATCCAACAATATCACCAGATCTGCAGCACAGCACTACCCTCCACCACGGCAACATACCACAGGCACCACAGACAAACGACGGACCACCGCACCACACGACACCACATCAAGCCACCCGGGAAGCACTACACCACCATGTCACGATATGTCATGTGAGTAACGAAATAAACACGCCAGGATAGATGTCGTGAGAACCAAGCCCGGACCATGCGCTGTCCGAAAATATACTAATTTGCTTCGATTTGGTAAGAATCAAAGGCTCTATGGGCACACATGCTTCTAAGCCGGTCGGGCCTGTTGCACCCCAATAGCCACGAGGTCCATATTAATATCAGGATAACGAATTCGCAATCAGGATACAATTATGCATCTCTGGGCATCAACGTGAAAACTGGTACGTTGAAAAGAAAAAAAGTCCTTAAAACTTGGCACATATGGTGGGTATGTACATCCCACAACGTTGACTTTAGACAGATGGTGCTCTGCGACAAGGGTGTGTGCTGGGCTGTCAAGGCACTGCTCACCTGTTAGATGATGTTACTGACGCCACTTGAAGTCGAAGGCGCGTCGGGAGCGTGGAACGGCGTCCGCAGCGCAGTGACGAAGTCAGTCGACTGAGCTCTCCTGTGTGTGTGTATGTGTGTGTGTGTGTGTGTGTGTGTGTGTGTGTGTGTGTGTGTGTGTGTGTATGTGTGTGTGTGTATGTGTGTGCGTGTTTGAGTTTGGCCACCCTGCCACCGTTTGGTGATTTCGGCTGTTTCCGATGTGTGGAGGTGTAAATGAAGCTGTTGGTTAGGGTGTGAGGAACATCGTAGTCGGGAAGTAAAGAAAGGATTAGCAAAGTTGACTAGTTGAAAGGTGTCTGAGTAGAGTTGAGACCGTCTGGAAGTTAACAGAGTAGAGCTGGGCAGAGTTAAGTTGAGCTGTCTGGGAGATGAGGCGGTAGATCTGTTCGGAGGCAGAAGATGATGCAGTAGTGAAGAATGAAGTGAAGAGTTGCCAGTCCGGACGGTGCTAATTTGGGGTATGGGGTGTAGTAGTTTCGGTCCGGACGTTCGGTGCTTCAGCATATTTTGTGAATATTAGAAGAATATGAAATGGTATGAAACTGATGAAAACGTTTTTTCTTGTTTTTGAACGTGTCTATTCTTTTATTTCAGTGTTTTGTTCATCTTGTATTATTTTTTTCAGTCTTGTTCATCTTTTTTCCGTTTTCAACATATCTTCATTTTTTCCACTTTTCCTTTGTTCATTTTTTCACAGTCCTTCAGGATGCGCGCGATAAGGAAGAAGTGGAAGATATGTTCGTGTAGTGTTGGATATTCATCGTTGAGTAGAGTGGAAAGGTTTAGTGGTATGTTGTTGTGGTGTAGTAGTTTGTGATAGTTTGTCATTGGTTAGTGTATTTGGTGCAGTATATGAGTATATGTTTGATTGTAAGTGTTCGGTGACATGTTGTGCATTGTAGTTGTGGACGGTTTAGAAGGAGGTAAGAGTGTGAGTGCTGTGTGTCCAATGCGTAGTCGTGTCAATATTCTTTCTTTACATCTGGCGCTTTGATTGATGGTGCACCAGTGTTCGAGTTTTGGGTGTATTTCGTGTAGTTGTGTTTTTGTTGTGTCCCATGTTTGTTGAATTCGTTTGTTGATTACCTGGTGCATTGTTGGGCAATTAAAAAAGTAATTTAGGTAATTTGCTCAGATTGTAAGTATGGGCAGTGTGTGGTTTGTTGCAGTGGTGTGTCTATGTTGGCTTCGGTGTCTGAGTGTTCGTGGCCTTGTATGTTTGTGTGGCTTGGTATCGAGGAGAAGTGGTCGTTGCCGAGTGTTTAGGTTTTCTATGTATGTACAGTATTTTGGGGATGAGGGTGTGTGAAGGTGGTGTAGGGTGTTATGCTTTGCATTGCTGATTTTGCGTCTGTGGCCAAGATGTGCTGAACTTTTGCGTTGTAGATAATGGAATAGGTCGAAAAGATTGCTTATAATTCTGATGTGTATGTAGATGCTGTGTCGGTCAGACGGACACGCAGGATGACGCGGGGCGGTGCTGCATTATGGTACAGCACCGCCGCTGTACCAGTCTGCTGTGTTGTGTGATTTTGGGCCGTCGGTGTGGATAATATTGTAATTTGCGTATTGTGATATGAATTAAAGGAAGAGTTGTATTTCTGGGTCTGTGCATACATGTTTCTGTTTGTCGATGAGGAAGTGTGTTATGTGTGTTTGGTGTTTCCACCATGCTGTGGGTGGTGGGAGTGGTTTTGATGTGGGAAGTGTGATGTGTGAGCTATTTGAGTATTTTGATGAATGCGGCAGGCTATTGTAGTTTTAGGTGGTGTTTCTTCATGAGTTGGTGTATGCGCTTGGCTCGAATTTTATTGGGAGCTAATTGGGACAAAGCAGGTTGGTGATCCGGTGTTTAGCACCGCGAGGTTGTGTTGGGTGGCTAGTGTGATGAGTGAGTGTTCTGTGGTCAGATTGTGTTGTGCGAGTGTCCCATAGTGGGTGGTGTGAATTGAAGTCTCCGGTTATTATGACTGGAGTGTTAAGTTGTTCAAGTGCTTTATTTAATTCCGAGAGGGTTTCTGTGTTTCGTGCGGGGGGATCGTATATGTTGACGAGCGTGTAAGCTGTGTTGTGGAAGTGTATTTCGGTTAGTAGTATATGTGCTGTGGTGTTGAAGTGTATCAGGTGGTGAGGTGTTGTGCTCCTAATGTATGTGGAGACACCGCCTGATCTGTGTGTGTTGTGTGTGTCTTGTCTGTAGAGTGTGTAGTGAGGGATGTTATATTGATAGGGGTTGTTGGGCTTGAAGTGTGTTTCTTGAAGGCATAGTTCTGTGTGATTTGTTTGTAGTGCGTAGTGTTTGAATTCTGGCCAGTGTCTAATGAGTCCGTGTGTGTTCCATTGTAGTATTGTATTCATTCTCTGTGAGTGTTAGCGAGGGTGAGTGGTCTTTTCGGTGATTGTTTTTGTTCGTGTTTTTCGTTGGCCTTTGTGTTTCTTGTGGTTGGGAGGGGGTGGTGTTGGGTTTAAGGGGATTGTGGTGTCTGAGTCGGTTGTGGTGTGATCCATGTCAGTCTGCTCTGATCCCGTGTCCTGATCTGTGTGCGAGTGCGGTGCCGGTGATGTGTCCGATGTAGGTGAGGTTTGTGGGGATGTTGAGACTCCTGGTTGGCAGGGTGGTGGCGGTGGTGGGTGACAGGGTGGGGTAGGTGCCAGTTGGCGGGTTGGGATGTGTGGTGGTGCTTGGAGTGGTCTGTGGGTAGTGGGGTGTCCTGGTGTTGCGGGGTGTTTTTGTGTGTGTTGGTGTTGGTCGGTGTTGGTGTGTCTGTTTGTTGCGTGTATGGGTTTGTGTTCCGTTTGTGTTGAGTTGGTGTGGGCAGAGCCGGGTACTCTGTGTAGGATAGTGGTGGTGCTTGTTGGTGGTAGTTCCCCGGCTCTGTGCGGCGAGACGGCCACGCCGCCCGCGGGACGAAGACCGCCGCTATGGCCTCGGGCAGGGCCATGCCCCCAGGTGGACTCGACGGAGCACCTCCCGCTCCGCCTGCCATCGGGGGCAGTCCCTGTCCGATGCCGCGTGGTTTTCCCCACAAGCGGCACAGCTGCGCTCGCCGCTCTTGCAGTGTTCTGTTGGGTGTGTTTGTGCGCAATTTCCGCAAGTGTATGCGGTACTGTGGCACCCCCCCCTTTGAGTATCCGTAACGCTGGCACTTGGCACAGCGTCGCGGGAGGGGTGCACGTGGTGTTTCCGGATATCCGAGATATCCTGCCTTGATGTGCTTTGGTGGCGTGCGTGTGTTGAAGATGAGAATGATAATGCCTGTGGTGCGTGCGTTTTTTGGGGCCCGCCGGAACACGGCGGAGACACCCTGGTCGAGGAGCCTCTCGACCAGAGTGTCCGCCGATATACCGACCAGCTCCCTGGCCATGATCGTGCCCTGTGAGGTGTTTAAGTGTGTTGTTAGTGCGATGGTGACCGGGACGTTCAGTATGGAGCATATGGTGGGTAGAATGCGTGCGTCGATGTTGTTTGACTGGATGAGGAGCGCCCCGGATCTAAGTAGTTTTGAGTATAGCCCCTATAGCTCCCGTGTAGCTGGCGAATTCTCCATCTACCCGCCAGGGGTCGAGGGAGCCCATGGACTCCCCGTCTCCCCGGCGGCAGGTGAAGAATTTTCCTGTTATTGTGGTGCCGTTGTCCATAGTGTGGTGTTGGTTCGTGTGCTGTTGTCTGCATTTTATGATGTGTGTGGTGTTGTTCAAAGAGTGAGATGTGGCAGGTGTGTGGCACAAAACGATACAGTAGCCAGCAGAGGGCATAGAAGGGCGTGAAGAGAGCCCGACAGATTGTAATAGACGGGCAGATAAAGACGAAGAAAACACAAAGAAATCAGAAAATGTGCGTGAAGGAAGCACGTTCAGAAAGATCAGACAAAGATCGTGCAGAAGGCACTAGAGGGAAAGTCGGAGAGTGGGGTGAAGGGAGCCCGGAGCGGGAGGGAGTGGCAGCACCGCCGGACTGACCTTGTAGAAGACGAAGATGAACCGTAGATGTAGGCGGCGAAGATGATGAAGATGGTGAAGATGTAGCACAGTACTGAGAAGTCTTGATGTAGCTTGTAGTAGAGGGGGAGTAGGGAGGTTAAGGTAGATAGTAGTGTATGAAGGGGAGAGGAGAGATCGCTGGCGCAGGAAGGGTGTGTGTAGATAGCGTGTGAGTGTCTTGGTGTCTGGTGTGTAGTGTTTGGTGGCAGGTGGCTGGTCGCGTGCTGGCTTGAGTCTTGCGGAGCAATGGTCACTTGCAGTGCTTCAAGGCGCTTCACAGGGCAGGGCGAGGAGTATGTCCACAGGCGTGACGTGCGAGCGAATCGAACCACGACCCGGTCGTCGGCACCACCAGTACGGCACTAGGCGGTACGTACGACGCTGTCTGCGCTCACCGGCCTGCTCGTTCTTGAACTAGACGGCGAGCATGGATCTGGCGGCGGGCGGCGCCAGGTCGGCCGTCAGCCGGCTGTGGTTCACGGCGCCAGGTCGGCCGTCAGCCGGCTGTGGTTGACGGCGCCAGGTCGGCTGTCAGCCGGCTGCGGTTCACGGCGCCAGGTCGGTCGTCAGCCGGCTGTTGGGGCGTCAGCCGGCTGTGGTTGACGGCGCCAGGTCGGCCGTCAGCCGGCTGTGGTTGACGGCGCCAGGTCGGCTGTCAGCCGGCTGTGGTTCACGGCGCCAGGTCGGTCGTCAGCCGGCTGTGGTTCACGGCGCCAGGTCGGCCGTCAGCCGGCTGTGGTTGACGGCGCCAGGTCGGCTGTCAGCCGGCTGTGGTTGACGGCGCCAGGTCGGCTGTCAGCCGGCTGTGGTTCACGGCGCCAGGTCGGCCGTCAGCCGGCTGTGGTTCACGGCGCCAGGTCGGCCGTCAGCCGGCTGTGGTTCACGGCGCCAGGTCGGCCGTCAGCCGGCTGTGGTTCACGGCGCCAGGCGGCGCAGCTCGGGCGGCGTAGGCGGCGCAGGCCGACCTCGTCTCGGCGCTGGAGTACGGCCGGCGGCGGTGCCGGGACGAGCAGCCTGAGGTGGAACTGGAGGTGGCCCGAGGTGGTCAGACTGGAAAACAGGCACCGTCACCCGTCAGACGGACACCACAGGTCGGGCGGCAGATTGCCACATTGTGAAATAGGGGCTGGTCTCACACTGTGCGCTTGGAATATACATGTTTCTGCTAATCTAGCCATCATGGGCCTGTTCTAACATGAACAGATGTTCATGTTAGAAAACATAAAAGTAAGTACCAACGATATCCAAACATAAGAACAAACAGTCCGCTTCACACTTCGATATCCTCGGTGCCAACTTTGAGCGGCGTGATCTTCTACCCAGCACTGTATTTAGACAAACATTGTGCAGCACTTACATAATTTTAAATCATAACTGTGTTGGAAATATTACCCATACTGGGCTGAGCTTTGAATAGGAGAAATGGACAGATCAGCCAGATCTTCACTATGTTCTCAATCAACTCTACCGCCCCGATAAACTCTACCGCCAAGACATTTTGTGAAATCTAGAGCACAGAACAGCAATAGCATTATTACAAAGCAAACTTATAAATGGAGAACCTTGTTTTCCTGCTTGGGGCAAGACTGGCTGTCCCGAACATCTCAGCTGTGTTACAGCTGTACCACATTCCCGTCAGTTTGTCTGGCCCATTCAGAAACAGAAAAACAAACACCTTCATTAACGTACCTATATTTTCAGCAAAATGTACCTAAAGCCTTCTGTATGCATTGCTTCAAATCGACTATATCCCCACCCCATTCTCCAGAGCACTCAAATGCCTTATACAAAAATCAGCCCATTCACTGACCACTGGTCCCGACAGTTCAGTTTGAGTTTGCAGTCGGCCCAAACTGAGTTTTTATCGGAGTCTCCAAAACATATGCCTAAATCCGCCCACTTTAACGCATTGTTAATATATGCCTAGGCATTATCATGGTGTAATTAAACAAGATGACTAATTGCACTACGACATCCATGCACAGTTTGATGATATAAGCAACCACACTATTTTACCTTATCATTATCTCCACATCTTACAACAATAGCGATAGACCGAAGCAAACATGAAACTCCAAAGATCAAGAAATGCGCTTGGTCTACTTTGTTTCAGCAGCTAACAAAACTGCGTGACAGATGACGAGATGACTGTCAAACCAATCAAACCCGCTTCATCGGTAGGTAGAAAGCGTACAAACATTGTCGAAAATTTTTAAGCGGCCACATTAACTGAAGAACAGAAGAAAGACGTCAGACAGACATCACGTTCTTGCGCCCATTATTGTGCGTCAAACCGTCTCTTGAGTTATGCCACGAAGTTGAGTAGAAAACTTCGGGTTTAGAAATCTTCCCAATTTTTTTTCTGGTGTCAATATATGTATGTCCAACGTTTTGGAAAATAATTTCTTATCGGAAGCGCGCGTCTGGCTGCGAAATGTTATCAAAAAGTTTGGGGGAGTGCCTCTCCAACTTTGGATTTGGGGAGGGAGGTGCCTCCGCTGCCCCCCGACCCTACGCCCATGATCGTACCCAATAAATCGGTAATCCGAAAGGAACTACGCAGCAACATAATCTCAATTATTGCTTATGCTGCATGAGTTGCTTACACTATACACTCTTACATGGGTGTAGCCACGGTTTCGAAATTGGGGGGGGCGGGGAGGCAAACCAAGAACGCGGTATAGTTTGGCAAGATGGCGGGCAAGAGCCCCCACCCAGAAAAACCCTCTGATTTCAGCCACTTCATTTTCAGTCTGGTTTTCTGGTTCACGATTGATAAAATTATATTTCAGGGGACAAAAAGATCTTCAAAAATTAGCAAGGTTCACTCCTTATGAGCCTATGAACACCTAGCTACATGTATGTACTGGGCCCGATTTTGCAATCACCATAGAGCAATGCTATAATCACGTTAATAGTTGCTCTCTTTTAGCAGGATCAGATACAATATTTGACAATGGTTTTGTTTCTAGTAAATATGGAGATACACCACTCGCGTACCGAAGATAGCGGCATTATGGACATTTGTTCCCCATGGGAGGCTGGGGGCCCAACTTCGCACCAGTGATCCACAGCACCGTAATAGTTCATGACCTGTTTCCCGATGCGGGGCGTGTTAATGGTAGCGTGGTGAAGTTAGACGTGTTAGTGTGCACGCCGATACAGGTTGTGTTGATTAATATCATTTTAGTGACATCATCAGTCTGAACTGGAATTATGACGAGGAATGGGAGGATCTGCAAATTTGTAGATATTTGCATTGAATTACATTATAACACTGTACTACAATACATTTTCATGCAATGCAATGCAATACATATGTATTGCATTGCATTGTGGAATTGTTATTATATTTTATTACACCGATGTACACGACTCATGATCCAATTCGGTTCATTTCAGGCTCAGCATGTGTCAATGGATGTGTCCGTACCAAATTTGTTCTGAAGCAGTTCAAGATGAGTGCACTTAATGAGTTTCATCTTTTCATTTCCAGAATGTGGGGTGTGAAGCACCAGAATGTTGATATTACAGTGATTGACGGTGATAAAACCCCTCAGTGTTTTCGGTGAAATATGACCCTACATTTTTGGCATGATAACATTGATGCAGAAATATATTACGTAGGGTGAAACACTTCCTTTTCTCCTTGCAAGTGACGATCTAGGATTTCACAAATCATCCTTCGCCGCTTCTGTATTTCCAAAATAGCATTTTGACTGTCTCCAAGGTCAGCATAGGTCAGGCTCACGATTAAAACAAAAACGCGTGAACAAAAATTTAGAAAGTCACAAGATGCATTGGATCATGACGAGTTCAGCGATATAGTTTCGTGCAACTCTTACTACTCTTCATTGAGTCACAGGCCTCCAAATACTTAGTGGCCTCTCAAAAATGTCCGAGGATATCCGTAGCCCCTTTATACGTAGCCCCATCTTTTGCAAAATTGCACAGCCGGATTATAAGACAAACTAGCCCTATATGAGTATTTTCATCGAAATATGAAGTGTTGGGTGTTATTTTAGCCCCTTCACTTGCGTGGTCGTGGAATGGATGACCTACCACAATTCGGGGACATTTCTGCCATTTCTGTTTAACCCTAGACCTCACGAGTTAGAACAATTATGCAACACAGCACCCAAGATCAGATGAATAATATTATCATCCCATGACGTGTCTCGGCCGTCAAAAGACATTCATTTCAGTAATATTCCGTTCCAAGGAAATTTATCACAGGCCACGATAAACTAGAGCAAAAACAACCTTGAATAATTAATTTAGAACGGATATGTAGAGTTTTAGGCGAAAAACCTATTTTTTAGTTTTCGCTTCGAAAGATAAGATAGCGAACTTTATTTCTGCACTTTTTAAAATCGTGTTGTGACTGCCCCGAAAGCTAAAGTAGGTCACGTGACCTTAGGTTACGATTTCACGATTTAAAATAGCCAGTGAACGAAAATTCCGAATAGCCGAAAGATGCAGTGGATTATTGTGTGTTTACCGATATGTACTTTTGTACAACTTTGGGTGTTCTTATTTTGTTAAGAACCTCAAAAGACACCATTGTTAGGCGACATCTCAGAAATTCCCGAGGTAACTCATTACCGTTGACCCGATCTTTCTAGAATTGTCACATCTGGATTCGGCCCATCCGATAACCCCACACAAATATTTGCATCAAAACATAAAATATTGGGTGTTATTCTCTTGTCGATTTGTCGTGGAATGGGCCTGTTGTACTCGAAGCTAAGCCATCTTACATGTACACCTCCCGCATTTTGTTAAGGGAGTGGAGGAGTACCGGGAGTCTGCATTGGCAACAAAACAAAAATATTGTGTTTTGTGTCATTCGATTGGTTGCGATGTTCTATTCTTGGTGAAATGGCCGCTTATTGTGACAGTACATGAAATACATGTGCATCTACAATACATGTACATGTACAATGCAATACATGTGCATGTACAATACATGTAAGTACGTGAAATCGACTTGCTTATATCCAAAAAAGTTTTCATTTCCGAAAGAAATGAATATCAAATTACTTGATATCACATCAGAAGAAGAAGCTTGGGTTCTTTTACGGCGCATTCAACCGCTAGGTTATATAGCGTCGCCAACCTCTCACGCAACAAAACAAAAATATTTTGTTTGGTTTTTGTATGCTTTGTGTTATTCGATTGGTTGTGATGTTCTATTCTTGGTGAAATGGCTGCTTATTGATATCACATCAGACACCAAAAGAACATGCTTACCCCAAATTTGCCTCCAAGCTTCTTCAATATATTCACCCAAAAAGTTAGTACGGGTAAAAATGATCCCCTTGGGATGCGAGTGGCAGGACATTCTGGGGAACTGCAATGGATAAGACGATTAAATAAAACATTTTCCGTGATTCGCCATTTGTTATCGATAAAATGTATTGATGCCACCAAAAGAAACAGTGTGGTGCTCACGCACCTATGTTTTGTCAAATGTTCGGTCCCCATTCCACCATAAAGACGATGAGAAATAACCACGATATATTTCTGCGAATGCTCAGGGTATGTTTTGAAGGCTCAGGATGAGGACGGCTGACTTGGCGCATTTTGAAGTAGCCCTCGTGAAGCGCTGTACCTGTCAATTTTTTTTTTTAGCAGTAGTCTGTTTTACAGCGGCAATTTGCTCTTCCGTCTAGTCGCTTTTCATCCTTCCAAGTCATTCCTTGCTTCAACTAAGCATTCCAGACATGAACTAAAAAAGTACATTGAAGAACATTTATTATTAACAAGAATTGATTTCACTCAATTTTATCAGCTTTTTATTGACAAAACTTGTTTCTTGGTGTTGAGAATAAAACGAGTTTAGATTGATTTGTTTAGTATAATTTTCCTTAAACCATTTTATATTCCGAAACCTATATACCAGTACGCGGCAGGCAACAAATCAGTCGGTGCGCGAGCGTCCTACTCGTGGGGTGTGTTGTGAATATTTATCAGTTGTGCGGCGTGAGCATGTCGGCAGTATCAGGTATGGATTTATAAACTTGGTTGACATCGATTAAGCGTACTTTTGTTATCATTTTCTCTACCGTTGCTCAGGAAGTTGGCTTATAACCGCATCCTTCGCTAATTTAACCACAGCGCCAATTTGTCATCTGGCAGTCATCCGTCGGCTGCCAGATACTGTAGAGCTGAGTGCAGTCTCGACGTAAATTAGAAAGCGTATTGCAATTTGCTGATATTCGTAAGTTTAATTCTACTTATTTCAACAGCGTCAATACTATAACCTATTTCGTTATTAAAACGGATGTGAGAATTAGATTTGGTTGTCGCTTTTAATTTATGCAGATCACTATGCCGGGTTTTCTCCCTCTATCTTGTTCCTGAGACCACGTGACCTGGGAGCAAATTTCCGCTGTAAAACCGGCATTGACAGTGCCATCCGCTAGAGATTTGCTACGTTAAAGAAAGGGTTACGCTAATCCGGCTTATTCGGCATCAGATTATATCAAAGAAGCTAGAAGGGAAAGATGAGACGCCGGCAAACAAAGAGCGTGGCGTAAAGTGCCGATACATACATAGCATAGAGGTTCATATACGGACATACATACATACCCACATGCATAACCATCAGGAGAACATTTGGAGGGTGGGCAACTTCACAACCTACGAACAGGCTCCACCGCTCACCCGCGACCTGAAACGAAGCGAAGGCCCGACGCCCAGGGCGAGTCGTGGGCGTCAGGTCCGACCTTGTATGTCGAGGTGAATAGTCGGTTTTACAGCGGAAATTTGCTCCCAGGTCACGTGGTCTCAGGAACAAGATAGAGGGAGAAGACCCGGCATAGTGATCTGCATAAATTAAAAGCGACCACCAAATCTAATTCTCACATCAGTTTTAATAACGAAATAGGTTTTACTATTCACGCTGCTGAAATAAGTATAGTTAAACTTACGAATATCAGCAAATTGCAATACGCTTTCTAATTTATGTCGAGACTGCACTCAGCTCTACGGTATCTGCCAGCCGACGGATGACTGCCAGATGACAAATTGGCGCTGTAGTTAAATTAGCGAAGGATGCGGTTATAAGCCAACTTCCTGAGCAACCTTAGAGAAAATGATAACAAAAGTACACTTAATCGATGTCATCCAAGTTTATGAATCCATACCTGATACTGCTGAGATGCTCACGCTGCACAACTAATAAATAATCACAACACACCCCACGAGTAGGACGCTCGTGCACCGACTGATTTGTTGCCTGCCGCGTACTGGGATATAGGTTTCGGAATATAAAATGATTTAAGGAAAATTCTACTAAAACAATCAGTCTAAAATAGTTTTATTCTCACCACCAAGAAACAAGTTTTGTCAATGAAAAAGCTGAGAAAATTGAGTGAAATCAATTTTTGTTAATAATAAATGTTCTTTGATGTACTTTTTAGTTCATGTCTGGAATGTTTAGTTGAAGCAAGGAATGACTTGGAAGGATGAAAAGCGACTAGACGGGAGAGCAAATTGCCGCTGTAAAACCGACTAATGTTTTCAGTTAAAGGTCCGCTTGAAGCGCTGAGCCTGTCAAGGTTCTGCATTTTATTAGTTTACGAACATTGGCCAGTGGCACCGGCCATGATCGTGATAACACGTAATCTCCTCAAGTTGTTGTTCACTTACCTGAATAGGTCGAAGTTCTCTGAGTTGGAGACACCAGTTAAGCCTGAAGGTTTGCTGCTGCACTGCACAATGGCTGTCCCACTGCCGGTCACTATTTCAGAGGCCACGCACCTCACAAAACTTCCCGCAGCAGCACAAACACCCGACCCGACCTCACAGCCACTCGGCTGCTGGAGAATCGCGCTCCGTTTCGGCGGGCCTTCGGACAAGTCCGACGCGTACAGCCCCGGCCGGCGCCCACGTGACCCGACAGACTCCTCCCAGCCGGCGGGCGTCCCCTGCGGCAGTGATGGGCCGCCGTGACCTTCCCAAGGTCATCGGTCGTCTCGGGCCGATCAACATGGTTCTTACCCACCGATGCATATAATCTCAACCTTTTCAATTACTCGCTGTCCCGTCACGACGAGGTCCGTGGACCACACTGCATTGGCGGTACAATCTTCTACATCAACAATAGGCGGTTTCACACGTGCACTAGCGGGAAGTAATCGTCATGACATCCCAATGGCGAGGTCAGGCATAATAATTACGTTGATCAGAAAGCTTTTAGTCTGTAGATTGGACCAATTTATGATATCAATAAACAGAGTAGGTTCAGTTACCTAATACGACAAGTTTTTGGACTAGTAACAGCTTGTTTATGCACAAACCCTGAATATGTACACCCACATCCGCGCCTGGGACGTCATCTAGTCGGAAATCTGGAAGTCAGACCAAGCGAGCCTGACTTCGGAAGTAAACTCGATGACAAGAGCTGTTTGTCGAATTCAGCGGTCTTCAAATGCCAAATCTTCCGAGCACTCCACCACTCTGATCAATATCGCCAGCCAGCTTCAACTGCAGTAAGTGATTGGCCCTTTATGATAGCTGAGACGAATCATCATCCACGTTTATAAAAATGACGTCATTATTTGTGCTCTGATTGTATCATTTACGGCTGAGATATGTCAGGCGAGCCAACAAACAAGTTTGTCTCAGATGCGCATATTTTGGACGTGTTGCGGTCTTTTGGGTGCTGTAAACAATTCATGCTTTGTTTTTTCTTGCGTATATGATATTCAAAGGCAGGGATCAATTGCCCTCCCCCCACAGTATGGGTTATTCAGGTAGGAGTACAGCAACATTTAAAAACGGAGCCTCGTATGGTGCGGAACAACGGATGCCATTGCAACTGTAAGCAACCCGCTTGTAAAGTGGAGAGAATTTAATATGTTCGGGAGCGTTAAGAGGGAATCGTAGCATCTGGAAATGATGGATTTCAATATTTATTCATAATACAGGTACTTCACAGCCATAAAATAAAACGTAAAAGGAAAAATATAAATTCGCAGGATATATACTACCACTTTCTCCCTAATATTGCATGTTTGCTGGTAATCCAACGGCAAATTTATGTTCTATCCGACAACTCCTACCTCCCGGCCATGGTGCCAAATGCGGCCAGATTGGCTAGTTGTTTCTGTGAATTGAGCGCTTTTTTCAAATAGTGCCACAATTTGAATATGTTGGTTAAGTTTAATATTGAATTGATTACTTCATAGTTAAAACTTCTTGAACATTCCATATATACAGATAAAGTACCTATATTTCAATGATATGCCCTTCATACTAGACGAAGTCATCGACATTGCATCCCGGTGCTTGCTGGCCGTCGTGAAAAGGGCTAATGATTACACACATACACAAATTACACTTCATTCACCGCTACAGGCTTATCGTACGCTCTGTGTTTGTATGACCTGGTATCTAGAGTAGTGTATCCATATGTGCTGTGAGGTGGTATTGAATGTTGGAAATTTGTCAGATAATTGGGTGTTTTTTGTTGTATGCATGGTGTATTGCTTTGTAATGATAAGCTTGAGCCTGATACTAAAAAAGAGTACTGTATGGTTGAGGAGTTGACTGCTTTGTATGCTGTGTGTGTTGCGTATATTTCTGCTGTGTACATGGATGCAGTGTATGGCAGGAGGTAACAGAGTAAAACTCTTGGCGGCGATTTCCCTGAGTAGATCACCGCTACCAAGCCCGTCTGCCATGGTGTGTGTTGTATGGAGCCATCGGTGTATATGTTGTCGTGATTGTATGTGTGTTACATGGAGCTATCGGTGTATATATTGTCGGTGTATATGATATATGTAAATTGTCGGTATGATATACGTATGCGTTGTCGGTGTATGTACGTTGTCTGTGTATATGATATATGTATATGATATGATATATCGGTGTATATGCTATCCGACGTTAGCAAGTCTAAATATGCAAGTTGTGGCTGTCGCGATGCAACTGAGCCGGCTGGCCCAAACTATCGCGTCGCCATTGCAGCCTTTGATAGTTACCGTCATGGAACAAATTATACATTTTCAGACAGTGTTTGATGAGGGTTTGTTTTTGACGAAGCATTTCTCGTATTGCGTCTTCATTTCCTGACTCATCTGCCGTATCGTGATCTCGTCTTGCAGTTCTTCCCGAACGGATTGATGTGTTATCGCGTGGTGTGGTGGTCCGTCGTTTGTCTGCGGTATGTTGCCGTGATGCAGGGTCGTGCTGTGCTGCAGATTTAGTGATAGTTTCGGATGATTGTGAAGTTGTTTTCTGTTGCAGTGTGATGTGCAATGCATTGCTGCAGAACAGCACGATGTCGGCTGGTCGCGTTGCATACTGTCTAATATGGTGCAATGTGGTGTGATTTCATGGTGTAGTGCTGTGGTGTGTGGTGTGGTGTAATGTGGTGTGATTTCATGGTGTAGTGCTGTGGTGAGTGGTGTGGTGTAATGCCATGAGGTGTTACATGTATTATATTGTATTGCATGTATTGTTGCATGTATTGGTGTAGTCTCCTGGCGAATGCTTCCCGGGTGGTTTGGTTTGTTGTGTGGTGTGGTATCGTTTGTTTTGGTGTAGCCACGGTGGAATGTTCCGGCCTAGTGCGATGTGGAGTGGTGTAGTGCGGTATGTCATGTCGTTTGTAGTGGTGCAGCCCCGGTGGATTGCTGCGGTTTCGTGCGACTTCGTGTGGTACAGTGTGATGTGGTGTTGTTGTTGTCGTGCAGCCCGGGATGTTTGCTGCGGTTCAGTGCGAAGTGGTGTGGTACAGTGTGGTGTGTGGTGGTCTGGTGCCGTGTCATTCTACCGCTGTCTATCTCCAATTCTGGCCACAGCCATCGCACTCAGCCGACACGCTCCTCGGCGGCTGCCGACCACCGTGCCAGAACCATTTGCTGTCGATGGTTGATCGTAGCATGCACATCCCTATGTGCTACCTTTTTCTAACATATCGAAAGACGTTCAGACAGTCGCTTAGTCCCCCAACGTAGCTATCGTTCAGGACATGAGTCATGTTTTCTGCATTAGTTTCACCTGGAATTGTAATTGTGTATTCGTAATTCCAGCATGTGATTTAGGTTGCTGAAATGCTGACTGGTTTCCTACTAATGCACCGCTACTGATAGTCGAACACTCCGTGTGCCGTTGCTATTTTCCGTGCTAAATGTCGTGTTGCAAGTTGAATGTGGCGTGTACATTAATCACATGTATGGTCCTGAATATGGTAGTTTTCCGTTAATGCTGCTGGCGGTTAACAACATTCGCTCCTTTATCGTGTTGCTAGTTGGATATTTAGTGTTCAATGTTGTGCTGCAAATTAAATGTCAAGGGCACGCCAATCATGTGATTATAATTTTTTCCGGAGTTGGTTGTGACTTTACGAAACTCTAAGTAACAAGCAACTGAGGACATATGGCGTCGCGTGCCCCTCGACCGGACAGGAAGTGCTATTTCTCCTTAAAGGTGGTACTGATGGCAATGGTCGAACAGTACGAGTTCCATTGTTCTTAGTTATTAATATTCGCATTGCTTTCACGGTGTCTAGATAGATGTTTTTTCCTTGCTTGTGTTAGTTATTTCTTGCCTTATGCTGTGTTGTTTCCATGTCCATGTGTCGCATGTGGGTCTTGGGCGTAGACATTTAAACGTGTGCCATTTGGAACAGGGCGCTCCGTGGTTGTGTTTTGCAGTGATAATTTAGCTGGTAGTTCAACTGGTGAACATCAATGGACGTTAAATTAGGCCTTAGTCATTTGTCGTTGCATACCGTTTGAGTCGAATGTTTCTCAGGGTGGACAAAGTTGTCTGCAATGCTCTATAATAGAAGCATTATATAAATGGCATCACTGATTGCCGGAGAATGCTTTAGGCATGTGTTCTGTTCTGAGTGTGTCAGTTTTCATGAGATGAAAATCGAACTTGACAACTTGTTTCGCAGCGTTCAAGTGTTAGTGCTTCGGTGACCAACATTGATATTGAATATACAATACCTGGATAGCTACATACCACAACTAGGTCTTCGTCGCTCGTCGTGGGTGTTATGGTCGTTTGAGTCCACTTTGCTCCACGTTCGTTTTCTCTGTTGCAAAATATGTCGGCGTTTTATGCAGCTTTGTAGTGACTAGTGCAATTGTTTCAATACGATGGCAAACCTGTGATTGTTTTATATCGATAGCGGCATGTCTTCATCGGAGGACGAGCGGCCAACGTGCGACGAGCTGCCGCGGCTGTGACGCTTGTCCCAGGAATGGCAGGAGTAGCTGTTGCTTCGACTGCAGCAGGAGCGCCAAGAGCGCTACGAAAAGCACGAGCGGGAGGCGCAGCTGCTGCAGCAGCTGTGGGAGGAGCGGCAGCAGGAGTGGCAGCGGGCGGCGCAGCTGCTGCAGCAGGAGTGGCAGCGGTGACAGCAGGAGACACGGCAAGAGCAACAGCGGGGCTCCGTGAATAACGGCAGCAGCGGGACGTGCAGCGGTAGCGACAGAGGATTAGTATGCAGCGATATCAGCTGCTGGTGAGATGGCACGCAAGGGAGCTGCAGCGGCAGCAGCACTTGCCGTCGTCTCGCCAGCCATCGCTGCATCTATCCTTACCGCCGCCGCCGTCTGCTCTTCAGCTCGTTAAGCCGTCGTTGTCGCCGCCTCTCCAGCCACCGTCGCTGCCACCGTCGACGCCGTCCCGTCCACAGACGCACATATCTGCGCGCCAGTCGCTGCAGCCGCCGCCGCCCCAGCTGCCGTCGCCGCCGTCCCGTCCACAGTCGCCCAGGTATGGGCGACAGTCGCTGCAGCCGCCGCCCCAGCTGCCGTCCCAGCTGCCGTCACCGCGGCCCCTGCCACCGTCGCCGCTCCTGCCACCGTCGTCGTCGACGCCGCCCAGGTCGCTGCAGCCGCCGTCGTCGCCATCGTCGCAGCCGCCGTTGCCGATTCCACTGCCGGCTGGCGGCTGGACGCTTCGCACTGAAGCGGTACGGCTTACCGAACTGAATTTACTTCCGTGTTCTATGCAATATCACATGCGAACGTTCATTTTCAGTTCAATTTAGCATTGGCTTGCTCATGTTGCAAATAGGAGAAAAGGAACCGTGTGGCTTTTGCACTACTTATAGAAAAACGTTTTCGATCAACGCACCTGTAGGGTTGTTTGGAATGTACACTTGGCAAGTATTAGCGTTTCAAATATCAAGCACAAGTCTAGTGCTCGATATGATTGTGGAATCACCTTTCGTTCACTTCACCTCGTATTCGGAGTAGCACATGCGTTTTGTTCACTCTGTGCAATAGCCATGCCACTTCAGTGATGTGCAGATAACAAAGCAAACGTAGTGACCATTTTCTGGGTGATTTTCGGACAGAGCTGGTGAGCGGTGGTTGCCGTGCTTGTGCGGTGGCCTGTTCAGGACGACCGGTAGCGTGCAGCAGCACTCTCACAACGTGGAGGACCGGCAGGAGGAGGCGGCCTACCTGAAGACGACCCGCGTGCTGGTCCGGGACGGCGAGCTGCGCGTATGTGAAAATGCGCTCAGACACACGTAAGCTGTTTTGGGTTCCCCATGCCGGAGGCATGCTGTACTGCAATGTATATTGCGCGAATGTCATGTCGACGGTGGTCAATTTATGTCGCTCAGAATAATCGCTTATGTTCTTTGTCTCCGTGTTATCGTCAGCATGCATGTGACCATCGGTACTTGGTGTTGGTTACCACAGCCTGGTTTTTCTCATTTGTAGGGCGGAGGTCCGCTATCCCCTGTGCCGGCCGACCCGGACATTCTCGGCCGGCGCCTCGGGACAACAGGCGCCGCAGCGGCACGTCCAGACCCACCATCCCGGCCAGCTACGTGAGGTGCGCAACAAGGAGCGGTGCGCTCGTAAACTAGTAAGTGCCGCATACGGCAGAGAACACGTGGTGTGGAATGCGTGGTGAGTGAATCCAGTGAAATGAAGCCGACAACATTTCGCATGAGAAGATTGATTGAATGGTGATTGGAGTTTTGCGGCGCATCGACTGTGTCGGTCATGCAGCACCCATAATATCGTCAAACAGTGAAATGCCAGCAACACCATCAGACAAACAATGAAAGGCAAGCAACATCATCAGTCAAACAGGGTAAAACATGAAAGAAGTAAACAATGAAAGGAGCAACTCATCGACAAACAATGAAAGCAACATTTCAAACAGTGAAATCAAACGAAAATCAATCATAACGACATGCCACAGGGTAAAATACGACTGATACCTTGCAGTGCCACGATCATCATTTTGCCAGACAGTGTTATGCGATGTGAATTTTAACATAGTCATCCACTTACTTCTGCCCATAGTATTCACATGTCATCGAAGTATCTAGCTGCATTCATATATGCGAGTCGGCCAACGATGAACGACATAAGCGTGGAATGCTTCTTTTTCTGTGTATCCTTAGCGGAATTGTAATGAATTAACGGCCTAATACCACACCTCAGTGCAGTGTCGTCGAAGCAATGACGCTGTACTGCTTGTTTCAGTGCTTACGCGCCTCCTCCGAGCACGCGGCACAGGCGCTGGGTGAGCCCGTGCACGAGGATTGCATCTAGGCAATCCAGGTGAGCACCAGACTTGTGTCCATCCGGATATACATTTGTCAGACAATGTCTGGTGGCCAGGGACGTCGGCATGGACCGTGGTCAGTGGGGCGGCAGGTTTGTTGGGAAAGCCAATTGTCAGCTCATTATTTAACATGCAACCTCATACTCTTCCTGTCAACGTTGTTCAGTTCACTGGCATGTGGGGAGGAACATATTACTCCGCACACGGCATTGGCCTCATGCCGAAGAAAACACGAAAACATTCACCTACAATAGATAAATCGACAGAGTTCAACGAATGACAATATTCACTCCAATGAAGTGGCAGCGGCTTGTCGATGGTTGCTTCACAGCTAATGAACATTTGCTGTGATTACCACAGGAGGAGGTGCGTGAGCGGCGGCTGGCCGAGATGGCGTCGGAGGCAGACTTGTGCTCGACCCGAGTTGAATCGAGAATCACTCTTGAATCAATCGACTTTGGATGATTCGTGAGTCGAATCATAGCTTTTTTTTCAAATGAGTCGAATCATGAGTCAATCATTCAAATCACAATGAGTCATTTGAGTCTTATGGCTTAAATGCAAGTTATGATCAAATGGTGTAAAGCATGTATCTTTGTGAATAGTATGCCATGCCACAAAGTAGGGAGTAAAAATACAGCATAATTATTCATGCTTAGCATTACAATTGTCAACTTGTCAGCTGCCAGTGAGTAAAGAATGAGAAGTACTGAGGTTATTTACCCAAAACCAATGACAATAACTACAAATAAGTATTAATGTTAAGCTTGGTATTCACAATCAGTATCGTGCATGAGTCAATCCTAGTGCCAGGAACATAACACAGAAATGGGTTGTGATTGTGAAAAAAGAATATTGAACCGAAACAGTCCTGCACTGGAATAGGTATCTGCACTAAATAAAATTGCGTTGGTTTGTTATTTGTCACACGCGCGTCTGATATGTAGTAAGACAAAAGACTGACTACAGGAGTTTTGTAATGCGCTATAAATATATATATATATATATATATATATATATATATATATATATATATATATATATACCAACCATTACAGTTCATGACGAATTATAAATAATGTTAGGTGAAAACAAAGTTATAGCAAAAATAATGGCGTCTGCGATAAACACCTCCGCCGCTACGGGGTGTTTATCGCCGACGCCAGCCTCCGCGACAAAATGGTATCAGTGACCGTGTACACTTTGGAGAGTGTGCAAGGCGTTCTGCTCGGACGGACTTATGGCATCAAGCGGAGGATCTTGCCCCCAGACTTCCCAGCTCAAATCCAGCCATTGCATGAAAAGGGATCAGAAGGAAACTCCCGCAGTGTGACCACTGCGGCACAGCATGCGCAGGCGGCTCCATTCACGACGCGCTGTACCACCTAGTGTGCGAGAACAGAAGCAAGATTATCTGCATCGGCGGATGGGGGCACCAGCGGGTTGCCGCGAGCAACTCGAGGGAGTCAGTTTCGGGCGTGCACTGCGCCATCTACTGGGAGTGAACAGCACCATGGGTGTTCGAGACGGCCGGCAGAGGCGCCGGCACCTCGGCTCGCGACGCAGAATGTCGGGCGCGCAGACGGTCGAGCGGACGGCCTCCCCAGGTGTAATGAGCCGCAGTGTCCGCCGGACTCCGTTATTGTAGCCCATGAGGAGAGGGTGAAGTTGCATTTTCAGCGAGTGTTTAATACGAAGTACTGCACGAATGAAAGCCCCTCCGATGACTATCATTATCACGGATGATGCCCGCCCGTCTGCTGTCACTGCCACTAGGTCGATCCCATACTGCTGGCGGCAAGACGTTAAGGACCAGCTGGACAAGCTACTGGCGTAGACCGTCATAGCGCCAGGGCACTACCCCACGGAGTGGTAGTGCATTTCAATACCCATCGTCAAAAGTCGAGCGGCGTTCGCTTGTGCGTGGATTTGTCAGCACTCA
Source organism: Ashinkailepas kermadecensis (assembly GCA_034440615.1). Lineage (NCBI taxonomy): Eukaryota > Metazoa > Arthropoda > Thecostraca > Neolepadidae > Ashinkailepas > Ashinkailepas kermadecensis. Next base: position 124,822 of record JAOTOM010003414.1, read on the forward strand.
ACAGGTTCGTCAAGCGGCCTGCCTATCCGGTGAGATCACAGCATGATGCCGTTGCCAACATGGGAGTGGACGCGCGCTGGCAGTCCACCATGGATGCGAAAATGGGTTATTTGCAAAGTTCCATCGCCGAAGAGTGCCAAGAATTGACATGCTTCAGTACTCCATGAGTGCGCTACAAGCTGAAGCGTGCATTAATGGGCCGGGCATCATCGTGTAATGAATACAACAGGAGGGGCGACCAAGCTTTCGGTGGAGTTCCACACACCATCGATATAGTGGACGACATTCTCGTTTACGAACAGAGGCACAGTGACCACCAAGCCCACGTAATAACCATACTCCAGAAGTGGGACGCGCACGGCACCACCTTGAACTCTCACACAGGGGCAGGGGTGTTGTTTTGCATGCTTTTGGACGGGCATATGCCCCCAATGTTCAATTTTTCCCCTCCAATAGTGATTGCCCCCCCATATGAAATGAAAATGGGCATGCAGCGAAAAGCATAGGGCAGCGATCGGAGCGGGAGCGCCGATATCCCAGCCGATGGCCCCGCCGACGGCCCCGCCGATGGCCCCGCCGATAGCCCCAATGTCCAGTCTCGTGACTGTGATTGATGGTGATGTTCTTGCGCCTCTGCAGCTGGTGGCCGTTCGGCAGCTAGTAGGCATGGTGATGGTTTGTGTGTGCTGATTTATTGGTTGCTTGCGCTGATGATGAAGTGAATGCGATGTTACCTAGTTCTGGGATAAATATACGAAACGGCAAGGGGCGGCCGGGAGTCGCTATCAAGCGCTCGCGACCCGAACGCCCCCAAAATAGGTGGTCATGTTGTTTCCAAAAACATAGAATGGAGCTTCTTGTGAGAGACATCACGTTTTTTCCCGCTGGAGGAAAGAAATATTGGCTTGAAGAAGTTCACAAAATGTCAGGTGTCAAGTCAGATTTCCATGAGATATATCAAAAATGATTTATTTACCTTCTGCGTTCTTCTGTGTACTTCTCCTGATGCATCGTGGAGTCGCATCAATATGATCATAGCTAAATTAACTTCAATTTGTATATATACACCTGGCTCACTAAGTTACAGAAAAGGTAAAAAACGATCGCGAACAGCGAGTACCAAAAAACACATCCACCACCAACAACTGTTCGAGATGAATCCAGCTGACTGACCACCACCGTTAACGTAGCGACTATGCCCTATAGTGCAGTGACGTCGCCACGAAATACTTCCGGGGGGGGGGCATGTTCAAAGGGGGCCTCCACTGTGTTAGGGTCTCCTATTGTGTTTTTTAGGCGCTTAGCATGGTTTCAGAATGGGAAACATGATTTCACATTGATGTCTTGTTTGCTCTTGGCATGGTGCATCGTTTACGCAAAACGCAATGGCAATAATTTCCATTTTTCGCTGAGAACTGAGCCATACCAGGGTATAAATAAGTAATATGTGGATAGATATATGAATGCCAAAACAAACCAATGTCTTAATGCTTTCTCGACCAGACGAATCTTCCCGCTGGCCTCTAGATTGCAGCGAGCTGGCGGGCTGGTGCTGAGCATATCTTAAAGATATCTCCCATTGATCAACCCACTTCCATGTCCACCAAGTCTAATTGAACATAGTTAGATTCATCACTACTGTTCATCAGTTATTCCCGCCAGCTTAATGTCATCAGCAAGCTTAAACGATCATTTCTCAGTCCGAGGACGACAATTTCGCGAAGGTGACAACGAGAAGTGGATTGAGTTGGTTTTCCGGTCGCCATCTTAGGACTATATTTATTTTTATAACATTTGATGCTGGCTGCAAGGCACCTGGCACACAAGCTAAAATAATAAATCCTCAGCGAATAAATTCACGGCAAGAAGAAGCATTGAACAACAATGCATAAATGACAATGCAACAAAGTAACAATGGCAAAGCATAAGTAACGCAAAACCTTCAAATTCCACGCCGTCACGCTCATGGTTTTCGCTGTGCGGTACCGTTTTGCACATGACGTCACCCACTGACAGCACGACGGGTTGGCGGCCGTGACGTCACCCACCCGGTCGACGTGGCCAATGAGATGACCCTCACAATATCTAATCGATGTCGGTGCAACAGTGGAAATTATGTATTCGCACGCCGCAAAGCAGACTGTGAGAGAAAGTCATTGGACTTTTGCGCTCACGAGAGGTTATGCTACAACGAACCATTCACCATAGATGAGTTGCTTTCTGCCATTGGAACCCTTCGAAGCGTTTCAGAAGGTCCCGACCAAATACATAACGACATGCTTAAGCACATTCCATCACGTGCACTTACTGCTATGCTGAAGACTTACTATGGGTCAATGTCAACTTCCCATCAACCTGGCGTGAAGCTATTATGATCCCAATCTTAAAGCCCGGGAAGGATAGCCTAGACCCGACGAGCTACCGACCAATATCATTAACATCATCACTCTGCAAACTGATGGAGAAGATGGTTAATGTGCGTCTGACGTGGTTTCTGGAACGACATGGCATTTTAAATAATGCACAGTGTGGTTTTAGGAAAAACCGCAGTACCGTCGACCATCTTTTAACTCTTGACACCGTGGTACGAGCAGCCTTCCATCAAAATCGTCATGTAAGTGCAGTGTTCTTTGATATTCAAGGAGCGTATGACACCACTTGGCGCCGCGGCATTCTCATGAAGGCGTTCAGGTATGGAATTCGTGGCTCCATGGGGCTCTTCCTCCTGAATTTGTTGTCAAGACGAGTTTTCCGTGTACGTATTGGAAACCACCTGTCGGAGAGATATCCACAGACGGAAGGGGTCCCCCAGTGCAGTGTGCTAAGCGTTGCTCTGCTTGCCATCATGATTAATGATATATGCGAGTCCCTTCCTCGACTGATTGGCAGGTCACTTTTCGTGGATGACGTGGCAATTTGGTGCTACACATCCAGTGCACCATCAATGGCCCGGCAGTTGCAGCTAGCAGTATCACACTGGGAAAACTGGAGCTCTGAGAACGGGCTTCGGTTCTCGGTTGCAAAAACCGTTGGGATGCATTTTTGTCGGCGTCGTCGAAGCTGTTCAGACCCAGCTATTCAGCTGTATGGGGAACCCATTCCCTTTCAGCGCGCTGCCCGATTTTTAGGAGTCATTTTTGACACTCGTCTTACTTACAAGGAACATTTTAAAGCACTTCGGGAGAAGTGTTTTACATCCCTAAACATACTGAAGATGGCTGCACGCACGTCTTACGGAAGAGACAGAAGAGCCATGCTGCTGCTGTATCGTTCTATCATACGAGCAAAACTTGACTATGCATGTTTTGTATATGACAGTGCATGTACAACAAGCAAACGCACACTGGACGCCGTACACCACTCGTCCCTCCGCATTGTGACCGGCGCTTTTCGCACTTCGCCTTAGGATCTTTGAACACAGCGTAATTCGACTGAAGGGAATCATGCGGTCATATTTTACGCAGACGCCGCCATGGCAAGTGATCGCTCCGGTAATAGACATGTCACTTTCTTCGGTAGGGAAGGAGACCGTCTGTCACTATCACCGTCTATACCACAAGACCGTCTGTCACGTGCCCTAGAACACATAGCCTCATTCGTGGGATACGTCCCGATTTATACAGACGGTGGTGTAGGCAGCGTATTTGTTTCTGGGTCTCTGTCAAAATCTTTTCCCCTACCACCACATGCAACGACCTACACATCGGAGCTGGTTGCCATCACGAAGGCCCTCAGTTTTATTGAAGTGGGGCGGGAGGCCTCGCATGTTATTTGTACCGATTCCCTCAGCAGTCTCTGGGTGCTAAGACAGTTTGCCCCACCTGACCCCATTGTACAGGATGTTTTACGGCGTCTCAGAGTGCTGGCTCAAGTTGGAAAGGCTACTGTCTTCTGTTGGATCCCGAGTCATGTCGGCATCGTGGGGAACGAGGCAGCGGATGCTGCTACGAAACGTGCAGCCAAAGCACCATTCCTGCGATCTATGCCGCTCCCCGCGAGGGAGTATGACCGTTCCATCGCGACCTTTGTTATTACAAAATGGCAGTCTAATTGGGACACACTGCAGGACAATAAACTGCGAACGATCAAACCATGCCTTGGAGAGTGGCCCTCGTCCTACTGTAGGGCGCGGCGGGACGAGGTCGTGCTCTGCCGCCTTCGGCTTGGGCACACCCACCCAACACACCACTATCTGCTGTGTGGGAGGAGTGTATGCGTGCCAAGTTGGGAGGAAATCTGAGTAGTCCGCCCTTCTTCTATATCTAGCTAATATCAAACTTAATGTGAATATGAAGATGTTGCTAATTTTAAGAACGTATTCGATGGTCCTCCACTTTCATTTGTGGTGATTGGGCCCCGCTAGAAGTGCAGATGACAAGCATGCTTTTTGATGACCTTTGAACTTTACAAGGTCACTCACCGACTTCCTACAGCCTCTCTTCAGCTTTAGACGTTCCCTCTCCGAGTTTAAACGGCTCCTATACTAATTCAGTCGGCCTCTTACAGGTCATGCCACGTACTCATGTCTTACGGCCCCCATGCGACATCATGCGACTCCTTCCCGAATTAGCTCAGTTTGTTACTATGACCCTGTCCGACTGTTGGAATTTGTGACTTTATGACTAATATTTATGAATATATGTGACCCTATTAGAGGGTGGAACGAACTTCTAGCAACCTATTATACGCTTATGTCAGGTCACCACAAGCTATGCACGGCATCTGTGCAATTTATAAGGCCCCTCTCGGCTTTGGATATCGGACCAACCGTCGCCGTCTGACTTCATCACCTGTCCAATTTAGTTAAATTTTAAATACAACTCCGTTTTCAGCCATTTTTTTTTTCCATTATTTCCGAAAGTAAAATTATGCTAGGTTTTGGGATAAATGGAGAGTTAGTTTCTGCAGTAACTACATTTGGTTTGCAAGGAACTTTTGAATTCCGTTCTTCAACACCGAAAGTCTCCAACTAGATTTCCGGCTTGTTTCGGCCGGTGGTGTTAGCGAATTACGCACACGACCAGGATTTCATTCATACGGGGCACCAAGCATTAGCTTCTTCTCCTCACTACAAACCGGTGTTTGTAGGGACTCCCAAGCAAGAAATTTGGGGCTGCGGAACGAAAGTGGAATCAATCCGATATTTCTTAGCATTAAGAGGGGGCAGAAAATAGTATATTGTATGAAGGATATGTATGCCAACGAACAGCCATCCCGTTTGGTATGGTCTTTCGACCGTACCAAACGCTATCCAAAGGCTTGACGTACAATGAAAATAAAATACTTTTGGGAAAATCAATAGCATCACATAGCACAGTTAAATAGCACAGTTAAAATTAGCACAGTTAAAAGGATTATGCCATACAATAGCACATATGATATACAATAGCACATATGCCATACAATAGCACATAGCAAGGAATATGCCATACAAATGCCTAACAATAGCACAGTTAAAAAAGGAATATGCCATCCGTTCCCTAGTAACTTTTCAAGTTATTGGCCCCAGGGCAGGAAATTTCAAGTTACTACCCGTTACTAAAACTTAGACCCGAATTGAATGAGCATTTATTCTGCATGCTTCGGCCCAGTTCAATCAATTTCTACAACTTTAGATTTTCCTCTTCGGCATGGAGTGCTACCCGATAACCAATTTTGAAGGAAATCGGAAGAGCCCGATCTCGATGACATTTGACTTTGGACCCTGAATATCTCCGTGGTGTTGTGTAATACGTTTTCTTGTGTGTGCTCATGATAAACAGGGTACCGAGCTCTACCAGTATGCTTTTTTCTCTATGTTCCACCGGTAAGAATCAAATAATAATCTAGCTTGACGTGTAGATTGACATTGGTGTTGTGTTTTTAATCGCTGCATAAGCACACCGGGATATATTTTGACCCAATAATCCAGCTGGTCATGAACGCCTTTTAAGAAAAAGGGGGGGGAAAAAACAAAAAAAAAAAAAAAAAAAAAAAAAAAAAAAAAAAAAAAAAAAAAAAAAAAAAAAAATTAAAAAAAAATTTAAAAAAAATTTTTTTTTAAAAATTTAAAAAAAAAATTTTCTCTTGGCCTTTATGCTCATGATCGTCGGCGCGTCTTGGACTATATATGTGGCAATTTGGAAGGGATTCTGAGAGCTCGTCCTTAATGATCCCGACTTTGACCTTAAGTAACTCGCTGTTTACGAACGCCCCTCTTAGCTTTTATGCTCATGATGATCAGTGCATCAAGTACTACCCGTGCAATAATTTTGAATGAAATCTAGAGGAGGACGATATCGATGACCTTTGACCTGTGCCCCTGGATATATCCGTAGTTTTTTTGTGATGAATGTGCTCATGATGATCAGTGTACCAAGCTCCACCAGTAGATTCTAGGACAAATGTAGGCGTGGCAGATGGACGGAAGCAAATGTAAGTAAGCAAATGCACGTATGCGCAAAAGTACGCATGATAAATGTACGCAAGACAGATGTACTTAAGAGCAAATGTACCTATGACAAAGATACGTGAGCAAATGTACGTAAGCGCAAATATACGTAAGCGCAAAAGTACGTAAGCGTAAATGTAAGTATGCGCAAATGTACGCAAGCACAAATGTACGGTTGCGCAACCGAGAGATATCATTGATATCTTAATGTATGTACGTGATCGAAAAGTGCGTAATCGCAGATGTACGTAAGCGCAAATGGACATAAGCGCAAGCATATGTATGCGCAAATGTACGTAAGCGCAAAAGTACGTGCGCGTAAATGTATGTAAGCGCAAATGCACGCATGCGCAAATGTACGTATGCGCAATTATACATAACAGCAGATGTACGAACGTGCAAAAGTACGTAATTACAGATGTACGTATGTGTAAGTGTACATGATTACAAATGTGCGTAAGCGCAAAAGTATGTCAGCGCAAATGTATGCAGGCACATATGGACGTAAGCGCAAAATTACATATGACAGATGAACGCAAGCGCAGATGTGCGAAAGCGCAAAGATACGCATGGCAAATATATTCATGGTAGATGTACGCAATAGCAAATACGCACATGGCAAAGGTCCATAAGCAAATGTACTTAAGCGCAAAAGTGCGTATGGCATATGCACCTAACCAAATATATGGAAACGTAAAGGTGCGTATGCGTAACTGTACGCACATTGGCTCATGCGTACATTTACGCTTACGTACATGTGCGTTTACATACTTTTACGTTTACGTACATTTGCTCTTACATACTTTTGCTCTTACATACATTTGCGCTTACGTATATTTGCGCATAAATACATTTGCGCATACGAACATTTGCGCATCCGTTCATTTACGCATACGTACTTTTGGACATTATGTGCATTCTCGCTTACGTACATTTGCGCCTACGTACAATTGGAAATACATACAATTGCACATGTCTACATTTGCTCTGAGGTACTTTTGCGATTGTGTACATCTGCGCATACGTACATTTGTGCATGCGTACATTTGCGCAAACGTGCATTTGCTCATACGTACTTCTGTCCTTACGTACATTTGCGCATATTGTTGTAGTTGATTGAAGTTTACCAGCCTGCCACCGTCAGGTGATATCGGCTGTTTACGTCTTGGTAGATGAGTTGAAGATGGTGGTCCGGGCGGTGCCGGGGCGTAGTTGGGGGAGAGGGAGGGTCATCGCCTTTCGAGTGAACATTGCAAGAACACATGTCATGTCATACACTGCGATGAGCTTTGTTGAGTTCTTTTTCTTTTCTTTCTGTCTCTTTTGTTTGTATGTTTGTTTGTTTTTGTTATTTGTCTGTTTGTTTTTATTTTATTTGTTGTTGGTTTTTGTGTTTTTGTTTTGTTTTTTGTTCTTTTCTTTTCTTTTCTTTTCACGTTTGTTTTAGGCCGTGGTGTTGGCATCCATACACCTGCCTGTTTGTTCGTTTTTTGTGTGTGTTTTTTTCTCTTTTCACACGTCATAGGTAGAGTTGGGAAAGAGTGGGAGGGGGAATTGTTCGGATATTGTTTGTTCGGATGCTGTTTAGTGTCGGGTGGTTTTGGTGCGAGTTTTGGATTTCTTGGTAGTTGCGGTGTGTGGTTTGTTGGTAGATGTAGCGTTTGGTTTGTTGGTTGCTCTTGTTGTCGGTGCTTGGGTGGTCTGAGGGGTGTTATCTGAGGTGTCTGAGCCAATGCAGTCGTCGTCGGAGTCTGTGATTGGTCCATAATGGTTAGGGTGTTTTTTTGCGTCGCGTGAGTGGTGCTCGTGGTGCTTCAGGTGTTTCTGGTGGGCATGGTAGGAGTGATAACTTGAGTGCTTCGCGGTGTGGTATGGGCAGTGGTATGGGGGATGGTGCTAGTGCTTGTGTCATGTTCTGTGTTGTGGGTTCTGGTCTGATGACTATTGTCGGGTCTGTCTGAGTTTTCCAGGAGCAGTCGGTTGGGTCTAGTGGGGTAGCCGTATATAATGTGTGCGTTTGTGTGGACGGCTCTTGGTGGCGAAGGGGTTGAGCGGGCTGCGACGGATACTGTTCGGCGACCCACGCCCTTGCCCGCGACGGTTCCCAGCCCTCTAAGTGGATGAGTCGGAGGATGTCTTTCTCCTTCCTCCACCGAGGACAGGCCCCGTACCGGGAGCCGTGGTCGCCGTCGCAACCGACACATCGCCGCGTTTCGCTGTTGCAGGTGTTGGTGTGGTGTGGGCCGTCATAGTGGGCGCATGTGGGGTTTGTGTGCTTGCAGTTCCCCCCCCCCCTCGTGTGGCCGTATCCTTGACAGAAGGAGCAGCGTCGAGGGAGGGGTGCGCGTGGTGTCACTTTGTAGGTGATGTAACCTGCTCTGACGTGTGTGGGTTGCTGTTTGGAGGTGAAAGTCAGGATGAGAATGTGTGTGTGTTTTTTTTTTTGGGGGGGCGGGGGCCGGTATACCGATGAGATCCCCTGGCTCGCAAATCTGTGAGCCAATTTTTCCTCAGTCATGTAAGCCAGCTCCCATGCATGTATGATTCCCTGAGAGGTGTTGCGGTGTCGGTCTAGTGATATAATGACCCTTTCTCCTACCAGCCATTGGATGCCTTTTAATATGTCGGCGTCTTTGGTTTTCCAGGCCTGAATCAAGAGCTGCCCCGTTGTTAGGTGGTGTGCGTGTAGGGGCGTTTCTGTCTGACGGGTGATCTGAGTCTCCACTAGCCATGGGTCAAGGGAGGCCATGGGAAGACCATCAAGCCGACGGCAGAGGAGAAAATTCCCCGTCGGGGTGATGGGTGTGGTGTTGGTGTTCATGATGAGTTGTTGTGTTTGGTGTGGGTCTTGGGGTTTGGCTTCGGGGTAGGAGACGAGAGGTAAACACTTCTTACAATTTCGGCGGTATGTGGGGGGTGGGGGTGGCAGCGGCACCGCCGGACCAACCTGTAGCTGAAGTTAAAGATGGTTGAGCTGTGGTCGGAAGAGTAGAGGCACAGAAGCACTGTATATCACTGCACTGTTAGAGCAGGCTAAAAGTTGGTGATGAAGAGTAGCTAGAAGTCGGTAGTGAAGAGGTAGTCGAGTTGGTGGCAGACTGGTTGCAGTCGGTTGGGTTGGGCGGCCAAAAATGGCGTCCACCCCTGTCTTCTGGGTGTTCTTTATGTTGGTCAGCTGGCGTTGGCGCGGCTTGCTTTGCACGCCTTCGGCGCAACCTGGCTTTATTTGTCCCCGCGGTGCTGCGAATATGAGCACGTTGGCAGTAGCCGTTTCGTTGCGCCCGCGGCGTCGAAGCCTCCAGGTGGTGTTTGGCTTCGCGGCGGTATGTGAGCAGCTGGCCGATCTGAGTTTTTGTTTCTCGTTAGAAGAAGAAATCGTGAGGGAGAAATCGTGAGAAATGGTGATTTGCGCATACGTACATTTGCACTTACGTACACCTGCGCATACGTACATTTGCGCATGCGTACATTTGCGCATACGTAGATTTGCCATACGTACTTTTGCACTTCCGTACATTTGCGCATACAAATATTTGTCATACGTACATTTTCGCTTACCTACATTTGTCATACGTACATCTGCGCTTACGTACGATTGCCATACGTACATCTACGCCTACGTACATTTGCTTGGGTACATTTGCGTATAGACATCTGCCACGCGTACATTTGCTTTACGTACATTTGTTCGTTTACCCTAGCAGTATGCTCGTTTTCACGATGTTCCACCTGTAAGGATCGAATAGTAATCTTGCTTGATGTGCAGATTGATATTCGCTTTGTGCTTTTAATCGCCGCATATGCACACGACGAGAAGTTTGGATACAAATAATCCAGCCGTTTATGAACGCCCATTTTAGCTTTTATGCTCGCGAGCGTCAGTGCATCCTAGACTACATGTGTGCCAATTTTGAAGGAACTGTAGGGAGTCCGACCTCAATGACCCCGCCCTCCTAGCTTTTAAGCTCATGATGGTCAGTCCATCAAGTACTCCCCGTGTACAAACTTTGAAGGGAATCTGAAGAGTCCTACGTCAATGACCCTAACCTTTGACCCTGAATAACTCAGCTGTTTATCAACGCCGCCTTATCCTTTATGCCCATGGTCGTCAGTGTATCCTAGACTACATGTGACCATTAAAAAAAATAATTCTGAGGGGTCCGACCTCAATGATCTCGACCTTTGATCTTGAATATCTCAGCTGTTTATGAACGCCCCTGTTAGCATGTATACTCATGATGATCCGTGCATCAATTACAACCATTGCAACAATTTTGAAGGGAATCTGAAGAATCCGACCTCAAGGACCACAACCTTACAACGTGCATAACTCAGCTGTTCATGAACGCCCCTCTTAGCTTGTATGCTTATGATGATCAGTGCATCGAGTACTACCCGTGCGCTAATTTTGAAGGAAATTTCGGTGACCTTTGACCTTTGACCATGAATATTTCCGTGGTATATTGTAATGCGGCTTCTTGATTGTGCTCACGATAATCAGTGTACCGAGCTTCATCAGTATGCTCGTTTTCGCGATGTTCCACCTGTAGGGATCGCATATTAATCTAGCTTGACGTGCAGGTTTTATATTAGTTTTGTGTTTTTAATCGCTGCATTGTACACCGGGAGATAAGTTTTGATACATATAGTCTAGCTGTTTGTGAACGTCCCTCTCAGCTTCTTTGCTCATGGTCGTCAATGCGTCCTAGATTACATTTGTGCCCATTTTGAAGGAATTCTGAGGAGTACACGATCTGAATGGCCTCGACATTTGACCTTGAATATCTCAGCTGTTTAAGAACACCCCTCTTAGCTTTGATGATCATGATGATCAGTGCATCGAGTATTATCTGTGTAATCGAGTATTATCTGTGTAATTTTGAAGGAAATCTGAAGGGTCCATAATTATTACATATTCGGCGAATTTGCGAACTCAATGTGAATATGAATATGTTCTTAATTTGACGAATTTACGACATGGCCTTGCTAAACCGCCAGCTTTCCTTTGTTTGGGGGATGCTTGGTTTTTATATATACAACGCTTGGTTTATATATATATATATATATATATATATATATATATATATATATATATATATATATATATATATATATATTTGTATGTATATTTGTATGTATATGTGTATAAATATATATGTATATATATTTGTATATATATATATATATAAAGTCATAAAGTCATAAAGTATTAAGGCTTAATAAGAGCCACAGGGGCCCATCTGGGTTAAGCCTATCTAGAAAAGGCACTAGAAATGTACATACTCTGACCCCAATAAATCCCTTATCCCAAGTTCCTATGAAGCTATATACCCCAGCCTATCTAGCACCACTCACTTGCTACCGCATAACACCCTCAATAATCACAAGCTCCTCCCATCATACCCATCGTGCCACCATAGACAATCTCATCAGCATCACATCCCGAAGGAAGGTGCCGAATCCACTGCTAGGCACACCCCACACAAATTCATAAAGCGTTCAGACTTAATAAGAGACCTACTTGCTATTGCATAATACACAACAATTACAAACTCCTCCCATCATACCCATTGTGCTACCATAGACAATCTCATCAGTATCACATCCCGGAGGAAGGTGCCGAATCCACTGCTGGGTACACCCTATATAAAGCTATAAAGCGTTTAGACTTAATAAGAGACTCACTTGCTATTGCCATAACACACTCAACAATTACAAACTCCTCCCAACTCCCATCTCCTCCCTGTCGATCAACCCTCCCTGGAATACAGAAAAACAAGCCCCCTATTCTTATAATGATTGTCTATGCCGTTTTTAAAGATGTTCAGTGTGTTGCTACTGACAATGGTTCCTGGCAGCTGGTTCCAGTGTTCTACTACCCTGTTGGTGAAGAAAGACTGTCTTGACCTTGTCCTGCTGTGATTAACTTTAATTTTGAATTGTTGACCTCTAATTGCATCATTTCTGTTAAATTCAAACATTTCCCTGAGATATCCCTGTTCCTGACCATGAACAAATGTATAAACCTCGATGAAATCTCCTCGCAGCCTTCTATATCTAAGTGAAAACATATTCAATTTCTTCAATCTTTCCTCATATGCCAGGTTGCCTATACCATTAACCATTTTTGTTGCCCTCTTTTGTACTCTCTCTAAAAGCCAACAATCTTTCTCATAACTAGGGGACCAAGCTTGGACACAGTATTCCAAATGTGGCCTGACATATGCACAGTAAAGCTTCCTGATGACCTCCTCACTTTTGTATGATACATTCCTCTGTATTTCCCCAAGCATTCTTAGTGCCTTCTTCCTGGCTTCTTTGGTCTGTTCTGATGCCCCCAATTTTGTGTTCAAAATAACACCTAAGTCATTCTCCTGCTGAGTCACAGATAGTACTTGCCCACCCATCAAGTATGGAGCCTTCATATGCTGCCTACCTACATGCATGACTTTGCACTTATCAAAATTAAACTTCATTTGCCATTTTTCGGACCACTTCACGAGCTCGTCTAAGTCTTTCTGCAGCAAAACCTGCTCATTGTGCCCTGTTATTGCCCTAAAGATCTTCAAATCATCCGCAAATTTCAAAACCTTACTGCTTGGGCCACATTCAATGCTATTCACATATATAATGAACAATAGTGGCCCCAGTACCGACCCCTGGGGGACTCCACTAAGAACATTTTGCCATGATGACTTTGTTCCATTTAGCATCACTCTCTGCTGTCTATCTGAAAGCCACAACTCTATCAATTTTATATCCATATATATATATATCGCGGCGCCTCTAACAACGTAAGTCCTAGTGGTTGTTATAAGTCCCCTGCGCAAAGTTTGTTTCGACGGAACCACTATCGGGCCGCGGATGCTGTTGGAGTGGTGACTTTCCGACTGTTTGCCTCTAGCCTGAAATGTAAGTACACTGGCAAAGCATGATGTAAGACTTTAATATGAAGGATTACCTGATGTATCACGCCACGTTAACAAAAATGTAAGAACTATAAACCAATTATGCACACCCAGTATTCCAAATCTCTCACTATCGATCTTTCACGGTATGGTTCAAACCAGGGGGGTGCGCTCCAGTATTGTAGTCCAATAAAAAAAAGGGAGACGCTTGAGCCGACCAATCAGCGTTTGATGACCTCCGTCGGTCGTGACAATGGTAAACAAACACATTTTGTCTTTAGTGCGGCGAAACCGGTGACATTCACACAAATACCAAATTTGTTTCCCTGTCATCGGTGACATTGTGATAAAGTAGTATTAAAGATCAAGACTAAAGTAGCAAGAATGTCTTTGTAGAAATTTAGCACGAAAAAATGGAATAACATATGAATAATAGCTTCCACAAATTTTTCCCTACAGCCTTTACTATTGCCACGATCGGCGAAGGTCGTCAAACGCTGATTGGTCGGCTCAAGTTTATAGAATTGATGGTCCTCTCAAGCGTCTCCCTTTTTGGGAAGCGGAGCGTTCTACCTGGTGTTCTATAGCCTTGGTTCAAACCAAGGCTTATCGAGTCAGGTCAGACAATAACGCCAGCTGACTAGCCTCCGGAGCGGCCCGAAGCGGAAACAAGAATGACCTTGAAAAACTCCCATTGCCTTAGCACGGGATGCGTGAGGTGCAGTGCTACAAAAATTAATAGAACTAAAACAAAAAGAGCTAGAGACTAGGAACTACCTGATTGTTGTTCAAAAGTGTATTCTTGACATGGTCTTGAAATAAAGACATGAAATTAGCTCTTATTTTACTTGAACTAGGCCGTCAAACACAACAATTATTTCAATGCCCTAGTCTATTCACACACATTGCATGCAACGGTGATCTTACAACCAATTTGTAGAGGAATTTAAAGCTACGTATGTATGTATGCATGCGCGAATAGTTAATATTTCAGCCGTCAAACACAACAATTATTTTAATGCCCTAGTCTATTCACACACATTGCATGCAACGGTGATCTTACAACCAATTTGTGGAGGAATTTAAAGCTACGTATGTATGTATGCATGCGCGAATAGTTAATATTTCAATAATATTATTAGTACCTGGATTTTCCGTGTATGTGTGTGTGTGGGGGAGGATATTCAGTGCATGTGGATTTTCCGTGTATCCGTGATCCGTGTAGGTGCCAGCATAGCGGGGCGCTAGAATTGCTTTCATAGGGGCTATATCGAGCGGTCCATATTGACTGCCGTTTGAAGTCAGAGTATCCCGGGGAAGGGGATGAAGATGTCCCCGGTTGCCGTTCCGCAAACCATGGTGGATGCATCGACGATGCATGACTGATGCCATAAGCATAGCGTATTCCTCTCTTAAATAACGAGTCCAAAATGAGTGCTTGCCTCATGACCAAACTAGATCCCGCCACCTTTGCTCCCAAAGGGTAGAGGCTGCGAGAGGGCTATCATTCGACCCTTATCGACTCCCATGCGAAATATGGGCGGCCCAGGGTGTGTGTGTGGAGGGGGGGAGCAGCTGAGGTCTCAATTTGTCTTCTCGTGCTTTCCCCTCGCATTGGTGACGCGCGTTTTGCTTAGACCCATACATTTTGATCGAGAGGAACCCGCATCGTGGAAGCGGGGGATTACGGTTTGTTTTAGTTCATAGTATAAAAATTCAAATTACTCAGACTTCAACCAATTTGGCTCTAGAGGGTTGCCATTTCCCGAACGGAATGGGGTAGTGGATGCACTTGTTGCCATATATATACATATATTTATATATATATATATATATATATATATATATATATATATATATATATATATATATATATATATATATATGTATATATATATATATATGTATATATATATATATATATCTATATATATATATATATATATATATCTATGTATATGTATATATGTATATGTATATAAACATCGCACTGGAGAAAAACCGTGTCGTCCGCATAGTCCCCCATTATATGTATGCAGCGGACCGTGCAGATACTGTGATGCCTTACAAAACTCCGTCGGGTTTCTGGCGTCTTGACGGGGTCAGTTACAGAGAGCATGTCAGCCTTCTGCAAGCGCTCCTCAGCTGTTCTGCGCGCCGCGTCAGCTAGCGCAGTCGGCTGTAGAGCGCCAGGGGCTCAGTGCTGACACTTGGCCACCTCTCCTGCAGCAACTAGGCCAGGCCTTTGGTAACCCCAGGAGCCCGACTAAGCATATTCATCGCCTGTTTAGGGGTCCGACGCACTTCTCCTTTGCCAGCATGCAAGGCCCAAAACACGACCTCGAACTGGTCGAGGAACTGCATCCACTGAGCGGACGGAATGTGGAGTGCACCGTGACTCAGCAGTCTGATCCATTCGGCGGCTACCAGCACCTCCTCCTCCTTTGCACTGTCTCTTGTAGAGCAGATAGAGAACGGTAATTGAGGTTCCTCTTTGCGCACTTGGTAATTGAGGTTCCTCACTTGGCGCCGATGTAGCCGGCGACATAGGCCATGCCATATCGAGCAGCCTGCTGCTCGCCATCAGATGCCATCAGATGCTTTGTTGCGACCGTCTCCTGCACACCCAGCTGTTGCAGATAGACGATTTCCGGTCCACCGTCCAATTTTCCTCCGACCAGCTCTGTCCTCTCCAGGACCGAGCCACAGCTGCTTCTGAAGCACCGCAGGTCACCTTCTGCGCTGCCGGTCGACGCCTCCCGGCTAATACCGCTGGGCCGGTCGAGAGCCGAGCTCGGGAAATCGGCGAACGACCCGGCCTATCGGCTAACGACCCATGCACTACATGGGTGTTTTCATGTGTCCTCCATAAAAAACATGAAATTTCCAAGAAATCAGACATTACACCAAACTGGAACTTCACAAATTTTCTTAGAGTGGTCAGATCATGTTCAGCACATTTATAAACATTGCATAAAACTTTTGTGTCCAAGAAATCAAATTACACCAAACTGGACGTTCACAAATTTTCTTATTCAAGTTATTTTTTTGCATTTCGTGCATGTATTTAATTTCCCCGGTGCAGGTTTTTGTCCTTTCTGTGCATTTGGATGCCTATTTTTCACTGCTGGTGGGCCTCATAGAGCTGTTTGCCATACTTCGCAGTCTGGGTATACGGCATATGTATGGTGCATACCCACAGCCAACATATGCCCATAGGCTTGTGGTGGAAATGCATATGGTGGTTATGATCTGAGCATGAGGCCTAAAAATATATCCAAGGCTCCATCCCTGATTGTCCCACAGACCAGAGAGCTCTTTGCCATACCTTTGCAGTCTGGACCACGGCCACTTGTCATTTGTTAAAGCATAGGATTAAATGTAAAAAGTTTTAGCTTAAAGTAACGTTAAAAAGACAGGTGCCATATAGGTGTGTAACTACTTCATGCATAACAAGCAGGCAGTTGCCTATCTACCTCCCTATTCACGGTAAATAACCCAAAAGCAGCGGTATTATTGGAGATACCAAAGCAGCATACCTCACAGCTAGCTCCATGCATGCATTTGGCCATCCTCGGATTTTTCGGAAACAGGAAAAGCTACAACATGCTGTGCCAGACTGATGGCTGTATTCTGGCACAAAACAAAATCCTATATCAGGGAGGCGAAAATCACCATGCACAACATGCCGGCCCAACTACGCAGCATATCGATGATAATAATAACCATTCCAGAACACAACCTATCCAACCTACAATGCACCCGACTCACCCATACACGAAGCGTTCGACAAAAGCTATTCTTGCTATTTTCACAATAATGCTGCACTCTGGTTGGTCAATTTGGCGCTGGTAGATGCATAAAAATGACATTGATCATAATCGCCTAGAAGCGTCACATATGTAGCTAAACGACACCCCAGCAGCTGATTGCTATTGTCCAGGGCTGGGTTCAAACTAGGTTTTCAGCTTGTTTGCCTTCGATTGTTATCGAATTCTGCTTACTGTCAGAATTCCTGTCGTTCGCGGCACCAAGCATGAACCTCGCCTCAGGGCGGCAAGCGATGAATGACTAAATCCTGACATGTATTGTGTGATGCAATATGATGATACAATACACATATATACAATATGCATACATATACTACGTAATGCACAGAACAGAACACAATAAATGCACACACGACATAAACAAAAAATACACACCTACACTACACAATGAAGACCATGCAAGAAAAACAATACAACAATAAATAAAATAATAAATAAAGCACCTATATACAGACGACCGGCACCACACCGCGAAGCCGCCCATCCACGTCAGCCAGTTTGGGCGGGGATCTGTAACTGCCGAGCTGCTGCCGCTGAAAATAAACAAACCGTTTATACGTTTGTTGTAACTTGAAATATTTCCTAAGCGACTTGTAATTGAATAAACATACCGGTAGTCGATGCAACTTGGTAGGAGCGTCGGGGATTTGCGACAATTATTTCGGTTTAAGTCAATTATCTATGGGCCACAATGCATGGAGATATTGGACGAGACTAAAACATCCAGGTGACTATTTCCCCCACAAAATATTGAAATCGACACTGCATGGAGGTAATGAGCGAGCCCAAATAAATTTGGACACATTGTGAATTCTCATGTTAGCAGTTGGAATTATTGGGGGAATGGAAAGCCAGCATTGAGGGCACCCCTAAAATTATAGAAAAAGACAACCATGTCGGTGCTGCTATTCAAAATGCAAAATGTCCCTGACAATGCACAATACATCAAACATTTGGAGTTAACGGCATTGTAATTCGGGAATAAATCATTACACAAGCATTACGCTACGAAAATATCTCACCTGGAGCTGATATTTCTTCAGTGACCAGTGGTCGGCTTTCCAAGCGAACCCAAAATGTAGGGACATTTGGGTTACCACGGCCTTCAAATTGTTGAAGGGTAGCCGCCGACTGGGGTGGACGAGGCGATGGCCGACCGCCTCGTACCACCGGAAGATGGCCGTTTCGGCAGGACTCCAGCGGGCGTGCTGCCGGGAGGGACCGCCGGTGGAGGTCGGCTGCCTCGCGTGGTGCAGCTCGCGGTACGCCTCTCCCGGCAGCAGGCCGATTTCCTCCACCTATCTCCACGGCACGTCCATATGGCGATTGGTCTCACATCATGTGGCACACCGTGATGAAATCTGTTCACCAAATTGGCTATGATGATCCGACTCTTATTGGTTAGGCTCAGTGATGCACGCTATTATTGATCCAAGCTGTGCAAGAGTAGGAACAAGAATACAATGATCATGAAATATCAGTGAAATGTTATTTACAATTCTGATCTCCGTCGCCCATTCTCGGTCCACCACCGGTGGACCGAGACATTGGTGGACCGGGCCGGTTTGGAACACCAGCCGGCCGGTGGCGGACTGGCTGGCGGTGGAGGGCGGCTCCGGGCCGGCGATGGGGTGCGGTCGGTTCGCCACAGCAGGGCTCCATTGTGCAGAAGGAACCATGGCTGGGTTCCCAATTCCAGTCTCACCGCTATCCTGTTTTCTTCGTGGCAGACGACCACGCGCCAGTCGACGTGCCGCTGCAGCCCGGCCAGCTGCAGCAGCAGACTGAGCGTGGTCGCCTGCTGATGCCAGGTCACCGCGTACTGTAACACATAGCGGTACAACGACGTCATCATGTCTCACAGCGCTCACGGGGTTACAACATCCGAGTCATGTCTGAGTCATGGCTCCTTGTAGCGCACGTGTTACACTCGCACCGCTTGAACATTTCCCAATCCCGTGCCCACCGGCGAAGTAGTGTGGGTGGCGCAATTGACCGTGAGCATAAAGTGCGTCGTGAACCACCCAATGAAAACAATATTGTAGCACGTCTAATTTCACGAAGAAGTATTGTGAAAACAATGTGGCTCACTTACTGTGCCCAGGTGCATGTATGCGTCTTGGTCGGCGTCGTCCAGACGTCCAGATGCCCGCAAGAGCTGGCTGGGTGGCACCATGCCGGGCAACAGTACGTTCGCCTCCGACGCCATATCGGCCAGATGCCGCTCACGCACCACCTCTTGTAGTATCATGGCAAATGCTCAATAGCCGTCAAATAACCATCGATAAGTCGCTGTCACTTCATGGGAGTAAATATTGGCGTTCGTTGAACACTGAACACCGCCAAGTTATCTATTGTGAGTGAATGTTTATTTCGCGGGTGCTTTTTCGGCCTGGTGCCGTCATCGTGTGTGGAGGAATATGTTGCTCCCCACATGGTTGTCCTACCTCCATTTCGCTTAATTGAACAATGTTGACAGGAAGAGCGTGAGGTTGCGTGGCGAATAATGAGCTGACAATTGGCTTTGCCTGCAAACCTGCCGCCCCACTGGCCACGGTCCGTGCCGACGTCCCTGGCCGCCCGACATTGTCTGACAAGTGTATATCCGAATGAACATACATTTGGTGCCCACCTGAATTGCCTGGAAACAATCCTGGTGCACGGGCACACCCAGCGCCTGTGCCGCGTGTTCGAAGGCGGCGCGTAAGCTGAAACAAGTAGTTCAACGTTATTGGTACGTTGTTACATTACGGTCAAATTGTTAACCCTTTGACTGCCACAGCCGGTCTGTCGAATTTCGTCTGTACTGCCGCAGGTGTGTAACTCTCCGGAGTTACACACTCACAACCCTCCGGAGTCCCCGGCTGGCTGCCCATTGCCATATCTCGAAAGAGTGATCACCTGTCCGACCTTCCCTCCGGTCTGATACCTGATCCCCTCGCGCCGGTTCGGCTGTCGAAGGGTGCCGCGTTTCGTGGCGTGGTGGCGGTCGGTAGTACCGGGCTGCCTGAAGATATGGCATTGACCAGCATGGCGCTTAGCGACCGAGCCCAGAACGGAGCTACATATTTTCGGAGCTTTTGCAGATTGAAGCGAAATGCTGATATTGAAAGCCTGATTTTCATGTTACGGACTTGCTAGATGCCGTAGCTGAGAGATGAGGCATCTACATTCGACTCATCTAGCTTTCCACAGTATCTGAACATAGTTCTCGGAAAACTTGCTGAATGTATGGCGGCATTGTAATATTTCAAATAGTAATGACCTGTACGTCGTATCACTGCGACTACTCCAACGGAAGTTGTGAGTATTTAAATATGTCTGGCTGGGGTCGTGGGTCTTCTCACGACTCCAGTCGAGACATTTTCTAGGCTCAACACAATATATGTCGGAACAGGCGTGCCGGTCACTATCATTCCAGCGTATCTGCATATACCTTAGTTATGACATATAACTCACATCAACGCTCAAAACATTCGCTCATTTTGAGGCCTATATATCGACCTAACACATCAATTGTACAATCATCTTTGTAGTTCTGTATCGTACCGCTGTAACTGTGTGGGTACAAGAAGATTACGCAATGCGGATGACAGTTTGGGGGACAGTTATCAGCTCGTCTTTGAACATTCTGTAACAAAGTTGGTTTTGGGGCATCTAAATCTCAGCCATTCAGCCCCCTACCCCCACCGTTCCTGGCGCGACAAGTTTCCAGGCACATACCTGTCGCCCGCCTATCTAGACGCTGACGAGTGAAGTCACCGCTCCAGTCGAGAGCCGGTCAGTGGACATTGCCCTGACCCCCTCCCTCCTTCCGGCTGACACCCCGCCGCCCCGGCCGCCAGAGCTGTGACCTCGAAACCGTGCAGCCGACCGCTGTACCTACCCCTCCCTCTCCAGCATCCCGGTGCGCCGGGCCGTCGCCTCTGCAGATGTGACCTCGAACCCCTCCCCATATCCGACCGTCGTGCCCGCCCGCCACCGCTGCACCCCAGTACCCCCGGCGCGCGCCCCGCCGCCGTCGTCAGATGTGACGACAGTGGGTGATGTAGGACAAGTTATTCTATTATGGGAACCCTATGGACAGGCGTGTCTACGATGTCTATGCCAGCTGTCAATGGGCTGCGGTGAATTGAACGTCGTGTGTCGTTAGAGTGTCGGGCGCCGTGTCGCTAGATCAGAGGCTGCAGTACCGCGCCTCTGCCAGTCAGACGCTGTTATGGTTCACCAGCGTCCGGTGAAATGCTGACAGCTCACTGTGCGACGCCAGGCCGACGCGGGCCTGGACGAAAGTGTTGAGACAGCACCGTTTCCCACGGAGGGACCGTTGTGCTGAGATCAGAGATGTCTGTCTTTGATATCTGATGTCAGAGAGATGTCGCGCCCGCCTGCAGTAGTCTGCTATTGTTCTCGACTCGGGGCCGACGTCCTGGCCATGCGACGCAGTAGTGACGTGTGCGGGTTGATCACGTGATAGTGACGTCCTGTGAGTTACCTCGGACGCGCCGCAAGGGCCCTCGGTCATTCTCGGGCTCTCTTGGAGGAACGGTCGTCGTGGGCGGTCGCCCCTCTGGCGTCCGCCGCCTGGCCACCCGCCCTGGCTCATCACTGGAGGCACGTCGAGACTCTGCCTGAGAGTCGCTGCGTCTGTTGAGATGTAATTCTCTGATAGAAATAGTTGCACCTGTGTCAAAATGAAGCTATATTATTCACGTCTATATCACGCTGCGCCACTAATGTCTGATCTTCGTTGCATTTGTCTGTTGACTAATTCGCACAATATAGAAGAGCTGGCTTTGGAGGTGCGTCTCAAGAGATGTGAGATCAGAGCTCTGAGATGAGTCGGAGCCATTATTGAAAACATAACCGGGGTTTTAAATATCGCAAACGCTGAGGTACCCTAGACTATTCTACGAGCCGAAAATGAAGGTTTACCCCATAAGCAGAGGGGGCAGAAAACCCTTTTTTACAATTCGTTTTTCTCACCCACGAACCGGTATCCATTACGAGATTGTCTACTCCGCGTAATGCCACAATATATGTTGGAATATAATGATATATATGCTCAGTGGCGGAGCCAGGATCTTCTAAAGTGGGGGCTCACCTAAAAAATGACATCACATTGAACATGTGTTCGCCGCGCTTGAAGCGCGGAAACTTTTTGGTTTTGCGCGATGAGAATCTCACAAGTTCTTGTTCGATCTCATATGTTTTTGGTTCCTAAGGGCATGACGGCCCCCTTGGCTGCGCTTCTGTATATGCGAATGTCACATCCTTAGTATTCGCTATTCATTTTTGACCTGGGAATGTGCTAGAAAAGTGCAAGCACCTGGGTATGCACTAAGCCTGCCGTGTAGTCAGGTCACCAAACCATTCGAAGGTAAATACTCGAACCCAACGATGCTCTGTGTTTCACAATTTTATGTCCAGCAAATCCTGTAAAGAGTTTAAAACGCATATGTGAGTAGAACAACGGTCATCCATTTGCATCCTCTTTGCATCCAACCAATTTCCACCCGCCCACGCCCGAGATCCAGCACTACTATTCATTGAGAATGTGAGCATGCCGAGGAATCCAGCGGTCTATCTCTTGTAACCAGGGGCGTCGCCACCGGGGGGGGCAGCGGGGTAAGTCGCCCCCTCCATGCCGTAAGATAACGTTCGGTGCCTCAAAAGTTCGCGTCTGGGCCCATGAAAATCAAACTAGGGTCGCCAGAAAAGTCGAGCCGGGATACTCGAAAATCACGATATGAGCCCCAAAAGAGCCGGAGCACCTGAAAATCACGCTGAACCTGGGGTATCAAAAACTCACGCTCGAACCCTGAAAATCACGTTAGGGACACGACAGGTTGTACCGGGCCCCAAGAGTCCCATCGCTGCCAAAAAAATGAAGCCTGGGCAACGAAATACAATCCGGACATGGATAATCACCCTGGGGCTCCAACAATATCGCCAAAAGCCTCCAAAACGTATTGGACCTCACAAAAGTGTCCAGGCCGCTAAAGCTCGCGCTATGGATCCAAGCAAATGACATCGGGACCCAAAAGCTCACACTTGGACTACAAAAAAAGTCGCCTCGCAGACCTAGAAAATCACACTGGAGGCCCAAATTGTCGCGCCTGGCCACCAGAGTTGCAGCTGCCCCCCCCCCCCCCCAAAAAAAACTCTATTAATACCAGGAATGTCACACTGCGGCCTCAAAAATCGAGTCAAAATCCCCCAAAACCAGTTATTCCCCGGAAAAAACGTGCCAGGGCACCAAAAATATCCGAAGTATCCGGATATCCGGGTGACCGAAGAATCATACCGGGGCCTAAAAATATCCCAATAAGGGCCTTTAAAAATAGAACTCGATCTCCAAAAAGATCACGAGACTCGATCGTATTGACCTCAGCACCGGAAAATTCAGAACAGATCCGGAAAATAATTATCCGAGTGGATTTTCTACTCCGAAAGGTGCCATCGGCTAAAAAAAACCTTCAGTAGCCGCAGTGGCATATCAAAGGGACAAATATCACTTCCTCTTGAGAGGGGTAAGCTCCCAAGAATCATGCCGAAGCCCCCACATGTTGCGCTGTGGCTACCAAAATTTGCGTCGGTCCACCAGAATTCGCGTAGGGGGCTCCAAAGAAATCCAACGGGCCACAGAAAACTCGCTACGAGGCCCAACAATTTGCAACAGGAACCACCAAAATCGCGTTGGGGCCACAGCTAAATACAACGCACCCCGCAAACTCCAACCGGTCCCCCAAATATCGTGCTCGGGACCTACAATTCCCGTCGGTAGTCCCGAAAACTTGGTCTGGGCATAACAAATTCACGTCGGGCTCCCCAAAATTCGCGTCTAGGGTCCCATATACGCACAGTGTGACCACAAAATCGCATCGGTACCATAATAAAATGAAATTGGAGCCCTCCAAAATAACGATGGATTCCGAAAAATAAATGTCCGAGTAGGGAAAATGGTTCTGGAGTACCGAATATAGCACCAGATACCTTCACAAATCGCGTATGGCCACGAAAAAAAACGTACCGGAGCTCGAAAATCGAGGCGGGATGCAAAAATATGGCGCTAGGGGCCGACAAATCAGGCAGGGATTCGGACTTCTAAAAAAAATGCAGCAAAGATCCACAAAAATCACATCGAACCCAGAAAACTGGCGTTGGGTGACCGACACCACGCGCCTGGGCGCGAAAAGTCGCGCCAAGACCCCTAAAAATCGCAACGAAGTCCCAAAATTGTACTGGGGCCCCACAAATATGTGCCAGAAGCGCCAAATAAGCACAGTGGGACCATGAAAGCGCAACGGGAGCCGAAAATGCACCTGGCCCTCCAAGACGCACAGAGTCCCGCAAAAAGCGACAGAGCATTAAAGATGCGCTGCAGCCCTAAATATACACACCGGGAGCTCTACAAAATACACTGGAAGCTTTCAAAGCACACAGAGGTCATGAGACCGCATAAGGGCATGAAAAAGATGCTGGGGCCGCAAAAAGCAGCATGGTCCCAAAAAGAACAAATAGACCGGGCACTAAATATACATATCTGGATCTTCGAAAACGTCCCGGTACCCAAAACAAATTATCGGTGCGTAAAGAAAAACAAACCTTAAAACGAGCAGGGGTTTCGAAAATGTGTTGGGCACCTATTATATATGGATTGCAGTCCTAAGACACATCCGTAGACGAAGAAAGACTCAATTGGTCCAAAAAGATCACTGATGTAGGGCCTCGGTTCGGTAGACAATCTGGGAGCATATTTAACCAAAGGTGCATCAAGGCTCAGCGGATATCGGCATTTCTTAACCAGCAGAAAATGTGGGACGTATAGAAATAACGATCGAATTTGATTAATCGAATTTTCGCAGCGAACATCCATACGAAGCATTCCATCGCGCCAAATATGGCGCAAATCTAGCATGTGGCAGCAATTAGCATAACGTAGGAGGCCCAGCAGAAACCGTAGCATCGCATGATGTGTGGCTAATGCCCCAAATGCGCAAGATGGATGTGCACGTGCACGAACGTTGGCGTAGTGGCGACCTGGTGCTATGAACTGGAATGCCTGAAATTGGGAAATTTACATTTTAAGTTGATTTGCATAGGTGTAAGTTCAGCAGTGTGAAGTGACTTATCAAGGGATACCAAAAGAAAACCTTGAACAGGGTGGGAAGTTAGAGATGAAATCCGACGACTCAGAAACGATGGTGGTAGATCAGGCTCCTCCACAGAACAATTCATTTGGTCACCGGTTATTTTATTTAAAGAAGGTCCCGTTTAAAAAAAAATAGTGCTCGAAATGCCGAAGACTTTTTTCATGGGGGTAGGTGGGCTCCCTCCAAATCCGTTTGCCCCCCGCCCCCTGACACAAATTATAGGTATGTCACTGATCCCCTCAATAATTTTCAGAAACATGGGCATGGGTTTCATTGCTCATGGGGCAAGCCAACATTGAAGGAGTAAATTTACATACAAAATTCACAAGCATACAAAAGAACACCCATGCCCCCATTTAAAATGAGAGGAATGACGTTTCAAAATGCATCTTCTTACTACAAACTTGCTTTCAGTGATTACAGCCTGTATGATTAGAAGCTAGCTTCAATACCTTTCCAACGACGTCATCTACGAAACGGTACACCACAGCGAAAAGCATGGGCTTGAGGGCGTGGAATTGGAAGGTTTTGCGTTATTTATGCATTGTCATTGATGCATTGTTGCATTGTCATTTTTATGCATTGTTGTTCAATGCTTGTCCTTGCCGTGAATTTATTCGCTGGGGATTTATTGTTGTATCTTGTGTGCGAGGTGCCTTGCAGCCAGCACCAAATGTTATAAAAAAATCAATAAATCCATGAGATGGTGATCAGAAAACCAATTCAGTCAGCCAAGTCGCTCTAACACTGGGAGGTTTACTCTGTGACTGATGGCAAGTGCGCTGTGGTGTCATGGAGGGACAAGAAAACGGTGATCCTCATCACTACGGAACATGACGCCAGTACCACTACTGTGACCTGCCGTCGAAGCAAGGTACGAGTAGAACTTGTGTGCGTGGCAGCATGCAACTGAACGATGCTGAACAGCTGGACCAGAATCTAGTATATTACGCTCACATGCGCAAGTCAATGAAGTGGACAAAAAAGGCATTTTAGTGGATCATGCAGTCAGCACTTTTCAACGTGCACGTCATGACTACTTCCAACAACTCGCCTGTCACAGGGAAGTGATCGAAGCAGCAATCGAGATGTGGCTGGGCGATCACTATCCATCTAGCACCATTCATCTGATATTCCATAACACACTCCTCAACAATTCCAAACTCCTACAATCATGCCCCATTGTGCTACCATAGCCAATCTCGTCAGTATTACATACACGAAGGTCGGTGCTGAACCCACAGCTAGGTGCACTCACTGCTAGTATAATGCTCAATTTATGAACGTGATCTAAAACATAAAGGTCCTAGCTCCAACAATAACAAAGGGACCACCCTAAAGGAACCCGCACAATACACACCTACTAGCATAAGTCCTATTTTATGCCCATAAAGGGAAGATCAGAGGTGCACACAACGTCCAGAATGTCACCTACAAGCATTGAAACCCATAAATCTGTCACATTTCGAAACTTTCGGATTTTACCTAACCTACTCCAATAGCACAGGTCCCCCAAACGGTATAGCACAGGTCTCCAATAGCACACGTCGCCAGAATCGAACCCTATCAATTGTCACGGCGTATCTGTGACAGCCTGCTGCGCCATGGTTCAGCCTAATGGACCTGGCGGCGTGCAGCCGATATTCTGCACCGGGATCTGCCCCACAAGATTTAGCGCTGCCGAATGTCCGGTTCCGAAATTGCAGTGATATCTTACCGAAATATAAGCGAATAGAGTTTGTGAAAAAAACCATACCCCCTTCGCTGATCGCACGGATACGCCACGGAGTACGGACGCTGACGACAGAACCGAGAACTCGCGGACGAACGAATCTCCGAAGACGCCAGCCACCATCGCCGCAGCTCACCTGCCAACCAGCCGCCTACCGCCAGCCATCAACCACCTGCCACCTGCCACCACACACACGAAGCCTCAATCACCAATACACGCACACGCACCAAGCATCAAACCACACCTCCCCGCGCCATCGATATCTCCTCCTCCTCCACTCATACACCAATACAACCTACCTCTCCTGAAACTGAACCTATCTCCAGTTAAGCCCCTTCAAGCCTACAAGCCTTAAAGCCTTCAAGCCTTCGACTCTCCAAGTTTTCAAGTACTCAACTATCTCTTCAAGACCTTCATCTGTGCAACTGTGCTAGTGCTGTGCCACATCTTCTACGCCGCCTACATCTACGGATCTTCCTCGTCTACAAGGTCAGTCCGGCGGTGCTGCCAAACCCTCCCACCCCGGGCTCCCTCCACCCCACCCCCTATTTTCCCTCTAGTGCCCTCTGCACGATCTTTATCTGATCTTTCTGACCGTGCTCTCTTCACGCACATTCTCCGATTTCTTTGTGTTCTCTTCGACTTTTCTGCCCCTCTTTTACAATCTGTCGGGCTTCCTTCACGCCCTTCTATACCCTCCGCCAGCTATTGTACTGTTCTGAGTTGCACACACACCTGCCACAACGCACCTTTTCCCAACACCACATACATCATAGACGCATACAACAGCCCACGGACCCACAGAACAACTATGGACAACGACACCACACGCACAGGCGAGTTCTGTCGCCGGGGAGACGGGGAGTCCATGGGCTCCCTCGACCCCTGGCGGGTAGATGAAGAATTCGCCACCTACACGGGAGCGCCCCTACACGCCAAATTACTCAGATCAGGGGCGCTCCTCATACAAGCAAATTCCAACACCGACGCACGCCTCCTACCTACCATACACGCCATACTTAATATCCCGGTCTCTATCATCCCCGCTACACACCTAAACACCTCGCAGGGAACCATCATGGCCAGAGACCTGGCCGGTATATCGGCGGACGTCTTGGTCGAGAGGCTCCTCGACCAGGTTGTCACCGCCGTGTACCGGCCGGCCCCAAGAAACACACGCACCACAGGACTTCACATACTCACGTTCAACACACGCACACCACCGAAACACATCAAAGCAGGCTACCTTAGATACCAAGTCAACCCACGCGCACCCCTCCCGCGACGCTGTGCCAAATGCCAGCGCTATGGCCACTCAAAGGGGGGGGGGGGTGCCACAGCACCACTCATACATGCGGGAACTGCGCGCAGCCACACCCTACAGACCAGTGCAAGAGCGGCGAGCGCAGCTGCGCCGCCTGCGGGGAAGACCACGCGGCATCGGACGGCGGCTGCCCCCGGTGGCAGGCGGAGCGGGAGGTGCTCCGCCGAGTCCATCTCGGGGGCATGTCCCTGCCCGAGGCCAGAGCAGTGGTCTTCGGCCCGCGGGCGACGTGGCCAACTCGCCGCACAGAGCCGGGGAACCACACATCAACACCACCACTCTCTTACATAGAATACCCGGCTCTGCCCATACCAACACAGCGCAAGCAGCCCAAACACACAACAAACAGACACACCAACACCGACCAACACCAACACACACAAGAAACACCCCACAACACCAGGACACCCCACTACCTACAGACCACTCCAAGCACCACCACCCATCCCAAACCGCCCACTGGCACCTACTCCACCCTGCCACCCCCCACCGTCACCACCCTACCAACCAGAAGCCTCAACATCCCCACAAACTTCACACACATCGGCCACATCACTGGCACAATACTCACGCACAGACACCGGATCAGAGCAAACGGACACCGAACACACCACGACCGACTCAGACGTCACAATCCCCTTCACCCCAACACCATCCCCCTCTCAACCAAAAGAACCACAACGGCCAACGAAAAACACAAGCAAAAACCATCACCGAAAAGACCACTCACCCGCGCTAACACCCACAGACAATGAATACAATACTACAATGGAACACGCACGGACTCATTAGACACTGGCCAGAATTCAAACACTATGCACTACAAACAAACCATACTGCACTATGCCTCCAAGAAACTCACTTCAAACCCAACGACCCCTATCAATTCAATATCCGCCACTACACACTATACAGACAAGACACACACACCACACACAGATCAAGCGGTGTCTACACCTACATTAGGAACACAACACCGCACCGCCTGATACACTTTAACACCACATCAAACATACTCCTCACCGAAATACACCTCCACAACACAGCCTACACACTCAGGAACATCTACGACCCCCATCAAGCAACACAGAACCTCTTTCGGAATTAAATAAAGCACTTGACCAAATTACCACTCCTGTCATAATAGTTGGAGATTTTAACTCTCATCACCCACTATGGGACACACGAACGACACGACCCGACCACCAAAGCACACTTACTCATCACACTAGCAACACAACACAATCTCACAGTACGCAACACCGGATCACCAACATACCTCGTCCCAATTAGCTCCCACCTCCCCACGACCCCTGAAGTAACCCTGGTATCCTCACGCATAGCCCTTACCCTATCATGGACCTCCGATCCCGATCCTCATTTCAGCGACCACGCGCCCATAACTATTACCTTTAACCAAATCCCGACCACCACCCAATCCACCCACGGGCCGATGGAACCTCAAAAAAGCATCCTGGACACCCTTTTCAGAATCCATAGCCGCACAAACAGCACACAACCCACACCTCACACCGGAGCAATTTGCACACATCCTCATCACCACAGCACACCAACATATACCACAAGCAAAAACACGCCGTCAACACAAACCTCGCGCGACACCCTGGTGGAGCGACGAATGCCACCGGACGATCCGCGCGAGGAATCACGCACGGCACAGACACGAAAGACACCGCACACCGGAAACACTCACAGTATACAAACGACTCAGAGCAGCCTGCAAAAGAACCATTAAAAATTCCAAAAAGACCTCCTGGAATACATTTTGCAATAAATTTAACACATTCACCCCTCTCGGCGAAATTTGGACACTTCTTGGAACATTTCAACACCGACAAAGACCTACAAATCAAAGCCATCACACCCATACACAACAACGTCACCACGACAGATCCACA